>JAGFZM010000324.1:8701-21548 GCA_017657215.1 Limnothrissa miodon | reverse complement strand
TATATATATATATATATATATATATATATATATATATATATATATGAAGGGTTCAGATGCAAAAGCCTCTAAATCCATTTTCAGAAATATTCAAAAAGGAGGTTTTAATAATATTTTATAAGTAATCAGTATAAAACTAAATTTATTTTTATTCTTTATTCAATTATTTTTATTATGTAAAAACAAATCAGATTGGATTTGGACTGAATATATAGTCAAAATTTCAAAAATATATTTCTGTAAATTCATTGAAATGGCTTTTAGAGGCTTTTGCATCTGAACTCTTCATATATATATATAAATGTACATATCAAATATAATTTATAAATCTTTCATGTAACCATCTTAAATTCTTCACATTTTTGTTAAATGTTTTTTTTCCCCTCTCCCTTTTCTGTGTTCAGTAAGTTTGCTGTCAAGCCACAGTTCATACGAGCCTAATTAACTGCACTGTTCTACCTCATTTGGTCAAAGAATACAAAAACGGCCTTTTTTTCCTCACAGCATTCAATGCAATTCATTCATCTGTCACTACTTACAATCTCGGGGTCCCTGATGCAGAACCAATTACCTTGGCTCCTGGAGTTGAGATTGATCGTCCGTTTCTTGTTTTAATTTAAAACGATGGGGTAAACTAAATAAGGGTCAGGGAAGGTCTTGCAATCACCTTTTGTTTTGAGTCCATAATTGGGCATAAATGTCAGAACATTGTAATCTCACCTTGCCTTTTCACCTTTAATGTTTTTTTTTTAGATGTGAAGGTGTAGTGTAATGCTCATGGCGATTTTGTTATTTCTTTTTTTTATTGTAGAGAATCAACCATTTCCCTGGGATGGGGGAAATTTGCCGTAAAGACTGTTTGGCAAGAAACATGGCCAAGTAAGTATGCATTGAGGATTAAACAGCAAGTAATTTCAAATAAGGATACTGGCCAATCTGTTCTTGACTATCTGACTACCAAACCATCTGGGACATCTTTATTACATCCAGTCTCATCATTTAAACACCTTTCTCTGTCTTTCCCTCTCTTTTTGTCTGCCCCTTTTTTCACTTAGAATGATTAAATTCCAGCCTCAGGAGTACAGCTTCATACCCAAGACATGGATCTTTCCTGCAGAATACACTCAGTTTCAGAATTATGTGAAGGAGCTGCGTAGAAAGCGCAAGCAGAGAACATTCATTGTGAAGCCGGCTAATGGTGCAATGGGTCATGGGTAGGTCAGCATGGACCCACAACTGTCTGGCCCTGTTGCGCTGGCAAGCCCTAAACTGCCACATGCTACCCTTGGTGTGAAAGACAGGGGCCTGATATAAGCTATGGAAAGCACTCTGTGTGTGTATGTGTGTGTGTATGAGTTTAAAGGGCCTCCAAATGGAGGAATTCTGGCACAAGACAAAAGTAATTCTCATAGCAGACCTCATTTTCATCCCCTTCATAGTCACTAACTCAAAGCAAAAGCAGCCGTAGCAGGTTGTCCGTTCACTGAAGGAACCACGTGGGATTATTGTGTCACCTTATCCAGTGCCATGGAGACCTGGCCAGACAATAAAGACTGCTTTCTTTTCTGTACCAGGCTTTTTTTAAGCTGTTACTATTCTTTGTGCCACTCCAGAAGGCCTGTTGGTTGACCACTGTGACACATGGTTAAGCCATGGTTCTCATTACAAGGCCAAATTCTTTAGACATATTTTTTTGTCATTGTTTTTTGTGGGGTTTTTTTTTCAATGTGGGTTTTCATTCAGAAACCATGAAAGTTGTAATGCCAAACCTTTGCCTGGGAACCATTAATAATTTAACATTAGGACTAAGTAATAAAGTGAGGAGCAGTTATTTAGGCTGTAATTCACTTAGGTTCCAATAGATGGAAGTGTTGCTTTGAAGCTGAGAAGCTAAAACTGTTCTATCACTAGTTACTAAGCTACTACAGTATGTGTGCAATTTTATCACAAAGTAAAAAGTTACTGTAGCAAAGGGGAAATTATTATGATGCATTAAGGAAGTAAAAGATGATGAGTTTAGCTTGGCCAGTCGGAGGAGATGTTGGAAATTAAATTAGCAAGATGCACAGTGTGATGCATGAAATTAAGTTATAGCCCCTCCATAATTCATTTTCAGTCTGAAAACTAAATGAAGTTATTGTTTGTGTCTGAACCGAAGCTTGTTAAAAAGTGTTAGGCCTAAATACAAACCCCCCATTGGTGACACATTAACCCGTCTGAGGTTTAATTTGTCGGCATCAAAGCTCATCAATCATCTGATCTAATTCAGTACACCTACCAACACCAATTTCAACCCTGTCCACAACAAAGCCACTTCACGTTTTTGCTCTTCCTGTCAGATTAGTTTTGTCTGCTGATCGAAAAGGAAGGCAATAACACTCTGCCAGGTTGATCTGGAAGTAGACCTTTGTTTTTCATATTTATTAATTTATGCAATTATCTAATTAAATAATTATCACATTATTATTAGCCATGTTGAGGAAATATGCTACAGGTGCCCTATAGTGCATTTGTAATTCCTTATTAAAACATTATTTTAGCATTACCAAAAATGTAGATGCCATAATGGCAATAATGTTAATGTTAACTTTAATAAGTTTCCACCATATTGAAACAATGTTCATCAATTGTGTCAGGGTTTAGTGCAGAGTCCCCCCACACTTGGGCTGTGTGCTACATGTTTTTATTTGTTTTTTACTATTTAATATGAATTGGCATACACACTTTTTTCCTACAAACTCTTAAGTATTTACTAAATGGCCTCAAAGACACAAGAACTTCACATTTACCAGGTTAAACATTTCCTGATATTTCTCTCATGTGTAACAAAAGCCTCATAATAATGCACTGTTTCTCCTATTTTTTTTAAACTGCAGGATTTCTTTGATTCGCAATTGCGAGAAGCTTCCGAGCCAAGAACACTTTATCGTGCAGGAGTACCTGGAGAAACCCTTTCTGATGGAAGGCTACAAGTTTGACTTGCGCATGTACATCCTGGTCACCTCCTGCGACCCCCTTCGTATCTTCCTCTACAATGACGGTCTGGTCCGGATGGGAACTGAGAAGTACCACTCACCCAGCGAGTCCAACCTGGTGAGACCCACAGACAAACAGACCACCAGGCAGGCAGGCAGGCACCTAACCAGCAGTGCCAAGCATCTGTCTAATCAAATATTAAAGGGTCTCTGGGGCACTCAGCTCGGATAAACCTTGTCACATGTGCCCTGGTCCTTAGCGCACCGTCAAACCATCAGGTGTGCTGGGGAAGTGCTGCTGAAGCATGTTAGCTTTTGAGTTAATAAGGCAGTCGCCATTTGAGTTTGCTTCCATGTTTCTTTGATTGAAGGATTCAAGGAAATTTATTGTCACGTGCATACATTTACAGGTATAAAAAAAATATTCTTTGCTTTTTCTCAGCCATTAAAAATAAGAAGCATTCATCTCTTCCTGTCTTTTCTTTCAGAGCCAACTCTACATGCACCTGACAAATTACTCTGTCAACAAACACAACGAGAACTTTGAGAGAGATGAGACCATAGACAAAGGAAGTAAGAGATCTGTCGCCTGGTTTTCTGAGTTCCTCCAAACCAACGATTTTGACGTTGCCAAGTTCTGGAATGACGTATCTGTAAGTGTGCAAACATAGACTTTCAACTAACTATTTATTTCTTTTTATTTGGATTTTTTTGGCAAAATTTGATTATTACTCCCGTCAGAAAATCCTAATCCCCCCGCAACATGACTGGAACCTATTGGTTGAGTTCATTGGGTTGGGCTACACGTCTCAAGTGTCTTTTATTCCATGTCTTCCACTCTGATCTTGCCTTGCCTGCCTTCCTTTTGTTCATGTGATGTGCGTTGTATTGCCCATCTTTATTATTTCATTGTACTATTTTATAGTCCTTATTTTGATACATCCTCCATTTGTTAGAAAAATACAAATATTTCAAGGACACACAATACTAGCACCTTTTTCCAGCTTTGACGAACTTGTTATTTGGTTATGAGTGTAAAACTTTCCATCTTCAATGTATATAGACTAAGTTTGGACAGAGACTAATCGAGAATAACCCATGATGATAAATCTGAATTTTTAAAAAGCTGCCCTGCCATTTATCCATAGGGTATTTTAAATTGCTCTCCAAACATGCTATGTGAATTTAGTTTGGCTGAAAATGGTCCTAGGAGATCTTAACAGGTCTAGAGTATAGCCCCCGAGTAAAGCTTCATGTTTTTCTGCCGATGATAATGATCTGTGCTTTGGGAGTTCCTGCTGTCCCATGTCAGCATTGAATATTTACATTAGTTTTGTAACGTTAGAATTGCCAATAAAGAAAAATGAAAAACAAAAAAATGCATTACATTTCAGAGGAAATATAGGAAGACATGATGTTTGATTTGTGGTAATATATGCCTACCATTTGGAGATAAGCATTAGTAAGCTTGTAATGTATAGTGCATTGCATACAAATGCATACTAACCAACATAAAAAGTGTTTCAATATACCAAAGTTACTGTAACTGTTGTATTTCTACAAAAAAAAAAAAAAAAACATTACCTAGCAACACAGCACGTTTCAGCACTGACTTTTTTTGTCTTTCCTTTATAACGCTGTGAAGTAGTGCAGTGCTGGTAGTGCAGGAACCATTTTCAAAAATGTACTGATATGCTTGTCAGTCACTTGGACATACAGTACAGAACAGCGAGTATAATGTTTTCTGAGAAAGCTGTTTAGCAAAGAGACCTGAGACCAGTCCTTTGTTTTTAGCTTGCGTTTACCTCTAGCTGGGTGACATTGCAGCTTTACTGTATGATTGGCCAGATATAACAGTGTCTACTTAATGCCTAATTGTGCATTTATTTGCTTTTGTAAGCCTGAAAATACTTCATATTATTAAACACAAAAGCAAAACGTAAATAGACGCAAATATTGTTTGTCTGTTTTAATCAGCAGTTTTCTTTTTGCTGTATTTTAGGACAGCATTTCTTGGCTCCCAGGGAGAAATCGTTAGGTGTTGCAGTTTTACCGTTTGGCTTGGCTCCACGATTATCGTGAGTTTTACATGAACTCTCGTGCTGAAGCGTTCTTTCCTCTCACCCCTCAGTTCCGCTGTGCAGCCTTGAGGAGATCAGAATTCTTTTCTTTCACAGTCTTCTTGACCTTTGACCTCACCTAAAGCCACCTCCCTTAGATTGTTTCGAGGATTCAGAGATGTCTCCTTATTCTGTTTGCCATCCACTCCATACATATTCTCGCCACCACCCCATCTTCCAACACCTTCCATGCCAGCGCCAATCACTGGGTTCCTAGGCAGACACAAGCGAAAGCACAACCCGCACCCACCTTCCCTTTCAACATGTGTCTCTGTCCACACACAGAGCCATAGTGCTTTACTTGTGTTTTCCTGTTCGTGACCCAGACAGTGTGGCCGCATTCAGTTGACAAACACCCTCTACATTTAGGCTTTTGTTTTACTGCCTCATTTTCTGCTCCGTGGAACATGGTGCCTGTCGCGTGGCTTGTCTCTAATACATGCCATCTTGCCACATGGAGTACACACAAGGCTCACTCGCTCTGAGAAAGGAGGAGGAAATAATCTGCCTGGCTCGGCTGCCTGGCGCTCACTCGCTCTCTCTTTCTGTCTCTCACAATCTCATTTTCCCTTGTTCTCAACTCTCTCTCTCTATACACACACACACACACACACACACATGCCACTGATCTCTATCTTCCTTTCTGCCTCTCTAACATACACAAATACACTCTCTTTCTCTCTCTCTCTCTCTCTCTCTCTCTCTCTCTCTCTCTCTCTCTTTTTCATGTACACACACACACACACACACATACACACTCTTACACAGCCACATGAAACCCTGAGTTTTCCTACACTGGCAGACACAGCCCCTGTGTCATAGCAGACACCTCTGGGCAGCAGGCAGATGGCAGGGTCCCTGAAATAGAGCTGGCGGAGGCCGCTGTGCGTGTGCTGCGTGTCGCATGCCACGGGATCCCATGCTGCTGCTACCGCCGCTCTTCTCTGTGTCCTGTCTGTCGGCTGGAGATGCATGCAAACCTGTCGGACTCCTCTCAGGGGGAGGCTTTGGCCTGTCTCTGTGCAGATAAGAGAAAAGAAAGGCAACAGGACCAGGAGAGAAGAAGAGAAAGAAAGAGGGAGAGGGAGAGGAAGCGCTGCCATGCTTCCAGATCATTTATTCCCCCTCTGCTCCCCACGGCTCCCCTCTGCTCCCCTCGGCTCCGCTCAGCTTTGGGTTGCTGTGCTCCTCCTGGTGACAGATTTAGTTGGCTCCATCCCATTAGGCAGGATACCGCCTAATGTCCCTCTATTATTCAATGCATACGCTAGGCCAGCTGATGCACAGTAGGTTTGCCAGGCCCACACATAAACACATGCACGCACACACGCACACACAAACACACACACGCGCAGACACACCAGACAGACAAGCAGGCGAAATAGATGCCCAGAGCCAGGGAGCCCTTATCGGCCGAAGCGATCTGCACAGACAGGGGTGGCGCCAGAGAGGCAGAGAAGAGGGCAGGCTGAATGCTGGACTGATTGCATTCCCTCTCTCATTCTTCTTCTTAAAGTACTCTTTTTCTCCAGTCATTTTCTTCCTCTGTCTTTTAGGCACACACACGTCCGCATGCACACACACACTCACACATGCACACATACACTCATTTTCTTCACATTTTTAAAATGATTGTGTATGATTTTTTTATTTTTTACCTGGTCAATCTCACAGGAGCTGGTGGTGAAAACACTGATTGTAGCTGAGCCGCATGTCCTACACGCCTACCGCATGTGTCGCCCCGGACAGCCACCAGGGAGCGACAGTGTCTGCTTCGAGGTGCTCGGCTTCGACATCATTCTCGATCGCAAGCTCAAACCCTGGCTGTTAGAGGTAGGTTCACAGTAAGAGAAAATCACTTTTGAAACTATAAATAAACAGTTTCTACTCATTCACATTTCCCTCCCAAAAAAAGACAGAAAACCCCAGCATTATTTTGAAAGATTTTGGTATTGGAATATGGGTCATGTTTTTGGAACCAACTCTTATTTGGGAATATAATGATGATGTCTTTGTTATGTCACGGGCAGTTTGAGCCATGACATCTGGCAAGTTGTGCTTAAAGCTTCGCCCGCCAAACACGCAAAAATCCAATGTAGCTGCAGCTGGTGGGGGTCATTTGTAAACATTCGTCTGGCTGCATCGCATTGAGTTATGTGGTTAAAGTAGCTGAAATACTGAGCAGACTGGCCCGGGTTGTAATGTTATTCTTTCCCTCAGAGCTTGTCTGGCATATTTCAAATCACCAGTGGTTGGCTTAAAATGGCAGTGTTAATAAACTTAGGAACAAATAGCACATCACACAGACACACAGGCACACTTAAATTCACTTAAATAGTGTTTTTTTCTTTCTCTCTCTCACACACTCACACACACGCACATGCACACGCACACACACACACACACACTTACACTCACACCCCTGTGTAGATCCAGTGGCTGATTTTGGTGAGGGCCCTTGCCAGTGGAGAGCTGTGCTCCCTGAATGGTGCAGGAAATGTAGGTCAGGACTGTAGGTTGGCCGGCCAGCCACCCCAGGAATGCGTCTCCCCACTCCCCACCTTTTTTGGTTTACTCTGATTGTCTAGCCCTGCTGAACAATCCTCTCCAGCTTTTCCAGGCAGCTCGGCGCCTGCCTGATGTCAGCCAGTTAAAGCATGACCTAAATCCTTTAGCTAACCCAAAGTGCTGGGCTTTTTCTTTTCCTGTCTCTCTCTCTCTCTCTCTCTCTCTCTCTCTTTCTCCCCTCCCTGTCTCCTTTCTCGAATTCTCCTTTTCTCTCTTCTCAATCTCCTACTTCATTCTGTCCTCTTAGAAACTGATTTGGCTATGTGAAATAGCCATAGAATAATTTTCATTCACCACTATGGAACCATAATAAATCCTTCTTTTCTTCTCATTTGTTGGGGGATTTGAGAGTTTGTTTTGTGCCCAAACATTAAAATATTTTTGTTACATATTTCAGCTGTTGTGTGGGTTTGACACAGACCCCTGTATTGGGTGGCTGTGATGGCTATATGACAGGTCTAACATAAAGCGTTGATGACTGACTCGTGTGTTGACTGCATCGCTCAACTCTGTGATGCTCCGCTCCACACGGCTCTGCTCCACACTTTGCTGCTTGATTCCTCTGGCTGTTCCGCAGCTTGTGCGTGTGATAGAATGCAAAGAGCCATAGATGCCGTTTTTACACCCCGCTGGTAATGATGCCCTCAGTGCTAGGAGCAACCTGCCAGAACTCCCATCAATTAACATCCTTTTCAAGTCCCACACAGGAGGAAAAAAACTGTGTCTGTTTCACGCTACATTTGCAGAAGCCATCATTTATAGATGAATTCAAATGATGAGTCAGGTACCAGTTCTGGCAAACACCTCTGCAGGGTTGAAAAAAAAAAACTAAACAAAAAAGGATTCCTTACTGCTTTATAATATAATATACTTAATTTGTATGAGTTTCTTCCAGTATACTGTATATTGTATACACGTACAGAGATCTTTGAAGGTGAAGAAATATAGGATGATACATTTTTGTTTTAATTAAATTAAAATTAATAATTTATGGCTTATGGAGAATATTTTTTTCTTAGGTAAAATACTTTTGATAATTTCCTTTTTCCTTATTCCTATATGGTAGATTCTCCCCCCCCGGCGCTAATCAAAGTAAACCATGTGGGCGTTTATGTTATTACTACATAGTGCAGAGACTATGATCACAGGCACACGTCTTGTTGCGGCCTTTATTTTCTGTGGTGTGTGTGTGTGTGTGTGTCCATTCCATGTTTTTCTTTTCAAGATTAGATGTTGAGAATATCTTGAGAGCATGCTCAAAATCATGATGACGCATTGTGTTTCTACCCAGTTCGTTATTAAGCCAGCAAAGTAACTCAAAATCACTCTCAAACATCTGTGAATGTCTGATGTTACACAGAAGCATACCCTAGGATTGTTGTGACATGGAAGAGTGGAAATGTGAAGTAATATTCTCATGAATTCACACACAAATAGTAAAGATAGAAAGAAAAATCCTGATGAGATGTAGGTCTGATAGGAACCCCTCAATTACAAGACGATGGTAGTATTGTATAGGGCTGGGTATTGTTGCGGATTTCCTGAATCGATCCGATTCCGATCCACTAGGTTATGATCCGATCCAATTCTTGATCTGAATCAATATTGATTTATTTACAGTTTTCTTTGTGACGATACTAGTTTCTATTGTAGTTTAATTATTTAAGTGGAGCATATCCCTGTGTTGAGTTGTTCAATATTTTCTCTGGACAGTTAGCTTTGCCAATAAGTGCTTATTTTATCATTTATCTAATCCAATATTACAGTATTGCGCGGTCGGAAGAAGTTGTGCATTGCCGACAGGAAAAGATCATTTTGTGAATTTTTAAATCAGTATTGTATTTTTCGAACGAGAATCGATAGTGATCGGTGAACCCAGCTTAGTATTGTGTGTTCATGCACACAAAAAAGGACAAACTTTTATGTGATCCTCATTTTCATTCACCAGGCTCTTAACATCAGTTTTGCCTATTGACATTCAAAGCAAGGCAGTCCCCCCTCCCCAATCTAACACCTCTATCACACACTCACATACACCATCTCAGACAGGCACACAAACACAATGTAGCCCTAGGAACTTCCCCTACACATCATCTTGGTATTGTCTGCAGATTATTGACTGTGTATGTGCGTTTGTGTATGCTTGTGTGTGTTTACACAGCACTGATGTGACAGGCCAGAGTTGGAATGCTAATTGCATCGCTGCCTGCTGATTAGGGTCGTTGTTACATAGGACCCAGAGAAGACCGTAAGAACCTTCCTGAGAGCTTCTACCCATTCCTCAATCTTGTGGTGAAACACACTGATATCATTGCCCCTGAGCCCTCTGGTGGATTCATCCCTCCATTTTATATTTATTTTGAGATTTTTTTTTTCTCAACTCTTTCCAGGAGCTGGTCACACTGGAGTTGTTAAGCTAGCATGACGAATGAGGTCGAAGCAAGCGACAGGCAAATATGCAGGGAACACAGTGAGTGAGAGAAAGAATCTACATGCAAACTGCCCCTTTAAATGATGCGCATGTCTGTCCTGCTCCAGCTCTTGCTGTGCGGAAATGTATTGTTTTTATGAATTCATAGTGGCTTTGCTCCTTCTGAGCTCCTCCGCCTTCCAGACCACTTGCAGAGCCCGCGCTCATTAAAGACAACTTTACTCCCTGTTTGCACATTTTGTCAAAAAAGAGAACAGCAGTTTTTTTTTTCTGAAAATGAAGTTAAAAAAAAGTGCTTGTGAGCTAATACTTAATTAGTATCCTGTAGAGAGAGCTGCTCAGTTTTCTACCACCTTGTTTCTGTTTCCTTCTTTTTTTTACCACTTGCGGTACTTTTTCTTTTTTACTTTTACCCCCTCCCTGCTTGCTTGTTTTAAAACAGTCCTTTGCACTATAGGAAATTGTTATAAATATATAGATATCTACAGTGGTCTGTTTGCAGGGATGACATTTCACATGCATGTGTGGCCAAAATTGGCTTTTTTTTTTTTTTTTTTAAGCAAAGCTCTTGGTACATAATATATTGTACATACAATTAAACCCGCAGTAAAATAGCTGCTATTTTTTTTTTTATTATTAATTATTAGTTACATTTAGGACCTCCACTTGCACTCTTTAAACTGTCATAGCCTGCATTGTTTTTGCTACATGTATTTTTGTTTAATTTTAGGAGAGTCTAGGAAGTCAGTGATTTTAGTTTTATTAAGTTTACTTGTTTGGGTACATTAAATAGATAAAGAAATATTGATGGACGAAAATATGTCGGCTATGTAGGCTATTGTGGGAAAACTTAATGTGGCATGTGATTGAACTGTGACAAGACGAATGGCTCTGGCCGTGGTTGCAGATTTTTGAAATTGCACAGTGTGATGTTCATGAGCAATGTAACCAAGATGAATAGATCTCAATATTTTTAAACTTTTAAGTCAGGGAAGCAACTAAATTACATTTAAGCATACCGCTCGAGAAAAGAGGATGGGCCAAACCATTTTATAAGGGAGGGGGAAACTTACTGCTGCTTCTATACTGAGGCTTCTCATCTTTACATGTAGGCTACTTTAGGAGAATATTAAATAATTGTCAAATTCTTCCTTTATCACTTTCCTCTACTACCTGGTCCAAAAGTGAGGTGAAGGTGGACCGGCCCATCTTGAATCCATCAGCTCTCCCAATCAGCCATTCTGGGCCTGTATATATTTCTGTAGAAAGAAAAAAAGAAGGTGATTGATACCTCCCCTTCCACCTATCGTACCTTCCCGTCCTGTCTTATCCCCTGCCCTAAGCTGTTTCTAGGCAAGTGCAGCGGATCTTTCTAGAATCCCTACTCCGTCCCCAACAGCTCTTCCTTCCCTTGGTGAACGGACATGGCCGTGACCAGGAAGCGTAAACAAATAGGGCTCTTTACAAATTGGACCCTTTCATCCCACACTCTTACACATGTCTGATCTGACAGTGAGGCTGTGCAATGTGACAGCCACCCACACACACCTCACACATACAAACACACATGTAAAGTCACACACACACACACAGACCTGTGTACACAGAAATCTTCGATGCCTCCACCTATTCATACTCTGATAACTGAGTTCACGTATAGCTTGTGCTTGTGGTCTGTAAAATAGACCTGAAGGGTTTAGGCGTCTACTAGCTGTAGGATGTAAGAAATGAAAGCTAATTTACATTTCTTTTTCCCACTTCATTGCCCACATTTATTTCTAACACTGGTTAAAGTTAGCGGTTTAGTGATGCAGAACAGGCATAAATGTAATTAATTTTAATGTATTGTTGTATAAGGAGATTGCATGATTTCTGAATAATTCGCAGTTGATTTGCATTGAAATGATCTAAGTTGCTGTGGACTGAGGACTATACCAGTGCCTCTAGGTGGCACTATTTATCTTTTAGAGGTCCCTTCAGCAGAGTGGATTTATTAAAAATAATTAGTGATCTATATGCTTGTCTGTGTCTACCTGTGTCTCTGCAGAGATGTGATATGTTATCATACTGTTCTCAAGCAATAACGCTCAGAATAGACACTTCTCTGTTGCATAGAGGGGTTAGACGTTTTCTCCAGCCCATGAGTCATTAGTGTGAGCATATGTGTACTACAAAAAAAAAACTTCTATGAGTGTGTGTGCATACATGATTGCATATGTGTGTGTATATACGATGTACGTCTGTGTTAATGCGAGTGTTCCTTTTGTCTGTGTGTGTGTATGTGTTTATGTGTGTGTGTCTTTGTGTGTGCATGTGTGTGTCAGTGGTTATGTATGTATGGATTTGTGTGTGAGATGTGTTGGTGCCGGTGTGTGCGTGTGTGTGCGTGTGTGTGCGCACAAACGGGAGATCCTCAGGTGACTTCAGAAAGTGCTGGTAATAGTGGTCTAGGTCAGCAGCTCACTCTTCAGCCCCGGTGTTCCCTGGAAGCGATATTGTGTTTTGGAGGCTGAATTAGCGTAGGACAAATGCAACAAAGGCCTGGCAAAGTGATTGATAATGATGGGAAACTGGAGCCGCAGGTTAGCGGTGCGTGGCGGCACGCTGAGCAGCAGCAGCGCTACCAGCGCTTGCCCCCGTTTGTTTGGCTTTGCTTTGTTTTGAGAGTACTTGAGCTTCACCAATGCCCCCGAGCCTCTCGACCATTTCTCAACAAGAAAAAACTGCTTTGTGTGTGTGTGTGTGTGTGTGTG
>JAGFZM010000323.1:85042-105294 GCA_017657215.1 Limnothrissa miodon | reverse complement strand
ACATTCAAAACCTATAATCGATCAAAATTTTCCAGGTCAATTATTTCAATTAATTTCCCTTTAGAAACACTTCCGCGTGTGGGGTCACGTGATCTCGCTCTGTTCCACGGACACCATTATTCCATGTCGAGCATGGAGAGCTTACACACTGAAACAACTGAGATCTCCAACTTATAGTAGTGAGCATATTTACTGCACAAAACTTGTCAGTGAACTATGAGAGCAAATTAATGAAATAAATAAAAGAATTGTTCATTAATCGTAATCGAGTTAAAATGTTCAATTAATTGAGATTTTGATTTTAGGCCAAATCGCCCAGCCCTACTGGAAAGTACTTTTTCGAGTTATTTTGCACACATACAGACAGACAGACAGACAGACCAACAAACACCTCCCTGGCAGAGTACTACCTCAACACACAGAGAGAAAAGGCCATGTTGGGTGCTGCTAAAATACCTGGGCTCTATGACAAAAAATAATTTTGGGCATTGTAAACATTTATAAAACCAAAATGTTTCTAGGGCCCCTTGTTAGTGCAAGATCCTTAGAATCATACTAACCTTTACCCCGCTGGTGGCAACCCTGCTCCCAGAATGCATTGCTGGCTGCAGTCATCCACAGGCGGCATGATAAAGTCAGGTCCTGTCAAATCATAGGTCTTTCAGCAACACAAACACATACAACTAAGCAGCCCTGAGACCCCAGAAAATCCTGACAGTTCTCTCTGGCTGTTTCCAAAAATGGCAAACTGCTGACCTGCAGTATGTTCCTTATTGCCCATATGTGTAACGGTAATATGTCTGTGAGGATTCTCATGCATTCAGGTCATGTTAGTATTCAGTTATATGGTTAACTGGACAACTGGACTTCTTTTTGAAGCTTGAAGACATTTCACTTTCCATCCAGAAATCTGACTTGACACTTTCTTTACAGAAAATGAAATGTCTTCCCGCTCCACAGAGAAGTCCAGTTGCCTACTGAAGACTCTGATAGCCTGTATAAAGCCTGAACTCGTTTGCAGGCATTCGTTTGTTAATTCAACACATAAAGAAGGTAACTGAGGGATAGTGAAGACTGTGTATACTGGAGTTAATGTTTCACCGGAAAAGAGTTCCGATACTCATGGGTAAATGAGAAGTAGGCTGTGAAAGACGGACAACAGCTCAGCAGTGGCCAGGCTATAACCACCCTGGTGGAGAGGAAGGGATCATCCACAGGTGTTAAGGCCCACGCAACCACCAGGAGTGACTGGTAATGACCAATTAACCTCTCCCCTGCTACCTGCTACTAGAAGGACCACAGGGGGCCCGAGGTCCAATCAAAGAGTGCCGGTGTCCTGACAGATCACCCACTTGAGCGAGATTACATACACGCGTGGTCTGATGACCAAATCACATGAGATGGCATGATAATATATACTTGAGCTGTGAACGTACAGAACTTACTTCGCAAGTAAGTTTCTGTGAGAATTCCACTGAACCGGTCTGAAGGCTAATTTACGTCTCGTCTCTAATGGTGCAAATTTAAGGATTAGCACTATAGCTCTAAGTCTGTCTGTATGCTCTCCAATTTGCATTCACTCAGACATTCAGCGCACATCAGGGGTCGGAGTTTTATCTTAACCCAATTCACTAGTAATGATCAATCATCACTCAGTACACGTACATAGGCAGAACTTTTGGTGCACTTTTGGAACACTAACTTCTGGTGATGAAGGACCCCCCCAGGGTCTTAGCTTTCATTTGAAACCAATTTTATGTTTCTAAGTAAAGTCAAAAAGTCTCTATGGGAATTTACATAGGGGTCCCAATCAAAACGCATAAACATATTTTTCAAAAATTTATATTGAAAAATCATATTTTTGGTCTTTTGACTTGGAGTTGAGATGGAGTTAGGACTTAGATTTTTTTATTTGGGGGTATCATATGGATTGTACCTTCATATCTTAGTTAGTTCATAGACATTTGAAATGAGCGGAAAAAAAAAACTTAGTTCCAACCTCTATAACTCTGTGTCCATATGTCACAGAAACATATTATTCTAGAAAAAACTTGAGGGTGTCACCTCTCCAATGGTATGAGGCACATCCCTGAGTCTAAAACTATGTAGGAACTGTCAAGCTTTCAATTTGGGTATGCCGTTTTTTTTTTTTGAAAAAAAGGAAAAATAGGGGTGTGCCTTGTATGTGACACTGTCTGGACATCCTGGGTCATATACTTTAACGAAGAAAGCGTTCAACTCCGGATATATAAACAAAGTCCTTAGGTGCGTGGAAAAGGGGGTTGCTTCATTTAGTCTGTGAAAAACTGCACTCCCAAAACGCTGAAGATGGCTTAACTGAAACGTTTGTCAGGTTGTAATGCTTCCAAAATAAACCGGCTTAAGAATTGAATTTGGGGTTTTTCACTGCCTAAATAGGCTAGATATCCTGGGTCCAAGCAATCACATTTCTATTCATCCTGAAGGTGCTGCCAGTGTGTTGTTAAGATGATTTTAACCTTCTACATGATCAGTTGTAGTTATTACATAATGGTAAATGGTTCTTTTCTCTTTTACGGTTCTAGGCTAGTGTTCCAGTGTTGTTGAGCTGACTTACAGTGAGTCTGTTCCAGTTTTTTCTTTATTTTTATTACATTGAGTCACCAAAGTTAACTGTTCCCTTTCCTTTCCTTTCCATTTCACTGTTCATCCTATAGCAAGTTCTAATGTTTCAGTGAGTCTTAAACTTAAACAATCAGTCTAGTTTTACTTTTTTTATTTTATTGAGATCTAGGTTAATGGTTCCTTTCTTTTCTTTCTTTTACGGGGATGGGCTTAATGAGCACTTAGAAGTTTCTTCCCTAAAACAAGCCCGCATCATGAGATTGCAGTTAAAACCATCTACTATTACTGTCAAAATCAATCAGATACAAAGTAAAGCAAGACCGAGCATGGAGGCTATTAGCCTCTTGAGAGTTCCTGGTACGCCCCTAATGGACTGCTTCCAAAGAGCATGTGATGGACTCCACTGGTCCAGCTCTGCAGCACTAGGTCTGTGCTGTGGGTGCAGCTTTTTGCACGCGGAGCTCTCAGGTTGTTGTCCTTTTTTTCTCCTTGGGATTATATGGAGCACCTTGTTGCCAGGGTGATGATAATTACAGGAACTGGGTTACCAGGCAGACAGCGGCAATAACTCCGTACACGCCGTTGCCGCGGCAACGCCGGTCAAGCCAGCTGCAGATGTCCGTGTGCGATCCGGGGCCGCGGAGCATTCGCTCACGTACACCAGAGAGACACACACTGAATGTCCCGTAAAAAGGAGCGGGAGGAAGGAAACTTTCATATTGAACGGGATCTATGCATAAGAAATGTATGTTGCAAAACATCAACACAATAGGGCAGCAATTGCTGGTTCTCCATAAAAACAGCTCAAATTAACCCTAAACTTCACCCGGAGATCAATAAGAAGTACACTTTTACTAAATGTCTGAATAGTCTCCATCGTCTGCCAGTAAAAAAAACAATTAAGATCTCAGGACATCTGTAATTTAGCTTTTCTATTCATTTAAACAAAACATATATGTAAAATAAATGCTCACTACTACTACTACTACTAGCCTGCACACACACACACATGCATTTCTAGAAATTTACTCTCCCAGGTATGTTTCCTAGTCAATTAGCCTGTGTAGCTTGAGGTCAATAGGTAGAGTATAAGGAAGACTGAACAGGTGCAGGTTCAGCCAAGCAGAAGCCTGACATGCGGCCGCTATTGTGTGAAAGGCCTTGAGAGAGGGGACTCCATTTGCTTGGATGAGTAGCCTCGCCTCCTCACCTCATGCTGATTAAACTCATGGCTCTGTGCTTTTAAAAGCCTCGCAGGCTGAAGATGCGAGCAGGCAACATTTAGTAGCCTATATAAGGCACTCGCATCCACACTCACGTAAACATGTATGCAAAAGCCATCATCGCAGAAAGGCTACACACACATACACACACACACAGGCTTGCTGGCTGCAGATGCGGGCAGGCCACATTTATTAGCCTATATCAGGCTACATAGCCTATATAGCACTTACATCTACACACAGGGCGTAACGTAACACGTATGCAAAAGAAGCCATCGCACACACACACATACATGTAGGCTTGCAGGCTTCAGATGCACGCAGGCAACATTTAGTAGCCTATACCAGGCACTGGCATCCACACAGAGGGCTCACGTGAACACGTATGCAAGACGCCATCCCACAAAGGCTAGACACAAAAAGACACACACACACACGCACTAGACAAACATGTGTACATGTGCAGACTGTATGACATATGCGATTCTGTCTGTCATATGACAGACTGTATGACATATGCGATTCTGTCTGTCTTAAAAACTTCCCTATCCAATCAATCATGAGCTCTCAAGCTCTCGCTTTCTCCCTATTTCACACACACACACACACACACACACACACACAGCGGTATGCGATACACTACCCATTCAGTCATGAGCTCACAAGCTCTCTCTCTCACACACACAGACACACACACTGTATGCAGTCTTACACACTTCCCTAGCCATTTAATCATGAGCTCACAAGCACGCTTTTTGTCACTCACACACACACACACAAAGACACACACGCACACTGTATGCAGTCGCATTTAATCATGAGCTCACAAGCACACTCTCTTTCTCTTACACACACACACACACACACTGTATGAGATCTTACACACTTCACTACCCATTCAGTCATGAGCTCGCAAGCTTCAATCCAGTGAGAACGTACGTTTTTGTTTGGGGGGGGGGGGGGGGCACTGGGTGAGCACAATATAGCAAAGTATTGTACATATATACACATCACACACACACTTGACAAGATCTTTTGCTGAGGCTTCAATAGATTCACACTGGATTTCTTCTTTAGCAAACCCACACACACATCTGTTGCATTTTTTTTTTGGCAATATCTTTCAGGTTTTAGATCATCCTTATGTGCAATATTTCTTTCTTCCTTCATTCTAAAGGATTGCAGTTTTATGTTATGTTCAGATGTCATGCAATATTGTTTGGATACGAGAAATAAGACAGTGAGTGTCTTGAAAGAGTGATCAATAAAGAATCGTGTTTCAAAGATCGAGCTTTGTGGAGCTCAGAGATTGCTTCTTCTTGTTTTCTCTTCTCCTCCATTTTCATTGTCTCTCTATTTTCTCTCAAATAAACGACAATCAACTTCATTCACCGGGACACAAAAGGCAGCACCGATGGCAGCATCGGCAGCAGGGTTATTTTCCAAAGAACACAAAAGGTAGAGAGAGAGGAAAAAATAAAAACACACCGCTACTTTTTCTTGCACTATGAATAAATTCACTCGCAATCCTATTTTAGCTTCCTCTTTAGTGAGTTACATCTGTAGAGCTGCCATTAGGCCACACACAAACACACACACACACACACCTTTAAAAAAAAAAAAAACGCTAATAATCAAAATGGACATCAACTGCTGCCATCCTCACTGTTATGTGTCCCTGCCTGGCTTAGGATGTGTTCAATTAGCTTGTGTTTCCAGAGCTAGGGTGAACACTTAATCCTGTGCACCTGCTGTGCTCCTTCAGGTGAACTATGGCTAGGCTCGGCCACACACACACACACACACACACACACACACGCTGTGCCCCTTCAGGTGAACTATGGCTAGGCTTGGCCACACACACACACACACACACACCTGCTGTGCCCCTTCAGGTGAACTATGGCTAGGCACGGCCACACACACACACACACAGCTACACATGGCCACACACACACACACACACACCTGCTGTGCCCCTTCAGGTGAACTGCAATGGTCCATCTCACTCACAAAAGGCCCTGATCCCTCCCAGCTGCCCTGGATTTGCCTCCTCTGTCCTACCCTAGCTCACATGTGTATGCTATTATCTTCTCTGTCCAAACAATATGGTCGTGTGTGTGTGTGTGTGTGCGTGTGTGGGTGTGTGTGGCATTTCTGTCCAACCAGCATAAATGCATGTGAGCAGTAGTGGTCAGCATCTGTCTATGTGAAGCCCATGTGTGTGTGTGTATGTTCCTTCTGACCAGTGCAAGTGTGAGACTCAACCTTTAGTGAGAAACCGCAGTATGCGTGCGTGTGTGTGTGTGTGTGTGGGAGAGGGAGGGACAGGGAGGGCGGGGGATTAACCCTTCAAAGAGGGATCCAGCAGGAGACAGGAAAGACTGCAGCAGCAGGTGTGTGTGTGTGTGTGTGTGTGTGTGTGTGTGTGTGACTGCTGCTCCCTGCTTGCCTGGTCAGAAGAATCACATTCGACAATCTGCCTCAGACTTCTTCCCCAGGCACCAGTGAATTCTTACTCAAATTATTAATTTAAACTAAAATAAACTGTAATCTTTCAGAAATGCTACATGCACCTGAGATTATAAATTAAGTCTCTTTTATTGTCAATTCTCTACATATACTGGACATACAGAGGAATCGGAATTACGTTTCTAGCTATCCCACAGTGATGCGCACGGTCAGGAGAGCCAGAGGCCGCTACGTCTACACGCGCCGCCTGCTATGGCATTCACCCAATCACACACATATTTACTGGCCACTACAGAACCAGAAGAGTGATGCATAGCGGTTTTACATTCTGATCTGTAGATTCTACACAAAAAGGTTGTTAACCTAATGTTCAAGTTAACTATGGACAGCTAAGCTGGTATGTTGAAACATATTATTTAGGGCACTCAATTTCTTCCCTATAACATACACCCCAGTAGAATAACATTATTCATGATTGATAATTAACATGATGAGAAAATATCACACTCGTACCTTTTTTGTTTCTTTCTACAGCTTCACTATTTTCATACTATTGACTAACATGTCAATTTATGGTTATATATAAATATATAATATTTATTCAAGAACATTTCAATTTCATTTATACACAGATAATAATAGTGGCCCATAAAGGACTCACATATTAAATGTATTGATATTTATTGATTTTCTGAAAATGTGGTTGAATGTTTTATTCATCCAAAGATATGCAGTCTCTATAGTCAATAATAATTACCTAACAATGTTACTGGTGAAGTTGATAAAACTGAACATACTTAGGGGGAAACTGTCAGAATGCGTAATGCAATCACCGATCATTAACTACAGTGGTTTGTGTTCGTCAAGTGGGGCGTTTCAATGAGTGGTAGAAGAGGCCCTTTCCTCTCAAGTTCCAGTAGTTGGAGACGCAGAGCTGATTGAGCTTTAAAGCCAAGCTTTATATTTGTAGTGCCGCATCTCTACACCACTACTGACGGATGAAATGACTGACAGGCAGGCAGGCAGGACGCCACTTCAGTGCACCCACAGACACACACACACACACACACTCTTGCCCAACTCGGCCTTAAAAAACACACACCTTGCACACACCCACACACCCCTGTGCACCACCCACCTTCCGTACACTTTCAACCGCAGGCACACACACTTTCCACTGCAGATCTGTCACTAAAAGCATTCATGCACCACCCGCCACCCACAACACACACACCGAATGGGTCCGATAAGAATGTCGCCATCTCTTAGAGGCCGAACCGCTCTTGTCAAAGACTAGCGGGGAACCGCGGGGCTAGCATTCAAGCCTGTTGGTGATTATAGCTGCCGGCCGAGCACTCAGGGGTCCTCCTCAAAAACTGTGAGGGGAAACTTCACGAAAACCATGCTTTTAACGCTTGGCCCCGTTTCTATGGAAACGCTCGCAGAGCACTCTCACACCCATTGAGACGGACAAACTTCACACACACACACACACACACACTCTCTCTCTTTTCTGACCTCCTCCTCTTCTCGGCACTTGTTACTCTAACGGAAGGGCTTTTTGGGGACTTGAGTGGGTGGTGCGGAAGAGGGAGTCAAATGGATTCCTGGGAGTTTTTGTGCACTACCTCCACTTGGACTGGCACCGCTGCTTGCCTCACTTCGCCTCGCCATCTAAACCTCGAAGAACTTTTCGCTCAAAAGATAAAATTACATCAACGCTTGTAATTATGAGTCAATTCAATTGTCAACATTCTTACTTTTTTCCCCAGTTTTACACTTTTCCATTGTGTGTTTCTTTATATAGCAGGTTCTCTCATGCGTACCCATGCGTTCCCTTTTCCATTTTTACCAGAATTTCTACATTTGCTGCTGTTGTGTTTGTGATGTGAAACTTTGAAGTGGAATAATTAAGAGAGTAATTTGGTTTAATGGTGTGTGTGTGTGTGTGTGTGCGTATGTGTGCGTGGGGAGGGGGAGGGGGTAGCAGGTCTGCGGAATGTCATTAATGGAACCTGCTGTCTTTTGATTGTCAACAGGCTGAGAGGTTTTTCAGCCTCCTAAAATCTGGAAAGGGGTTGGCATTAAAATATGGCTGCAGGATGCATGTGGGATGCCTGTACCAAATACCAGTTGCAGATATAAAGTTATACGATATTCCATCTGGATATTCCATCTAGGTTCTGCCTTCGATTGTGGGATAGCTCTAATGTCATATGTGGTGTGGTGAGCACTTTAACAAACAAAGACGGTATAAAAAGCATGAAAACCTTTATTCATTTTTTTTTTTTTTTACAGTTTTTTAAATACATGTGTAAATTCTGCTTTGGTGCGCAAGGGTAAAATGTAACAAAATGAGTAACAAAATAAGATGAATTCAAATTCACGTTTCTCTCTCTCTTTCACTCTCTCTCTCTCTCGTCAATGGTCCCAGACACACACAAACACATGAAAAAAAAAGTCTGCCCAAGAGCTATACATGAGTATTCCTTCCATAAGCAAAGTCCAGCATATTAAAGGCAATGAGCAAGTTTGTGTGTGTTTGTGTGTGTGTGTGCGCGCGTTTCATTGGATGTAGATTTGTGTGTGTACTGCTAAAAGGGCGTCTTCGTGCACTGCAAACTGAAGTTTGAGCGAGAGTGTGTGTGTGTGTCACTGTATGTATGCATATGTGTGCCTGTGACCAAGATTTGTGTGTGTACTTTCAAGCTGGATTTTCATAGTCTCTGTGCACTGCACACTGAAGTTTGAGTTTGAGGGTGAGTGAGTGAGTGTGTGTGTGAGTGTGTCATGTGCACACGTGGCGCATGTGAAAGTTGACCACGTACTCAGCGTTGGTTCTCTGGACTGAGATGGCGAAAGGCTCGAAGGGGTGAAAGGTGAAGGCTACGAGTCTGCGGACAGCATGGCTCACCGGCCGTCCCAGCAGCCCCGCCTGGATCTTAAACTTCAGCAGCCCAGAGTCACGAGCATAGAACCTGCACAGAAACACAACACACACAACACAACACACACACACACACACACACATTAGTGGCTGGATCTTAAATTTCTGCAGCCCAGAGTCGCGAGCATAGAACCTGCACAGAAACACAACACACATGGAAAATCTAGAGAGTGCGTGCACGCACACACACACACACAGAAGCGCACAAACACACACACACACACACACACACACAAACATGCACCCAAACATACAATACACAAACTGGATGTGGGTGTTAGTTAAGTGTGCGCGTTTTTGTGTGTGTTTGTGCGAGAGACGGAGGGAGACAAAGGGAGAGCGAGAGAGAGGGAAAGAGAGAGAGCGAGAGAGAGGGAAAGAGAGAGAGCGAGAGAGAGGGAAAGAGACAGAGAGAGACAAAGGGAGAGCGAGAGAGAGGGAAAGAGACAGAGAGAGAGAGGGAAAGAGAGAGCGAGAGAGAGGGAAAGAGACAGAGAGAGAGAGGGAAAGAGACAGAGAGAGAGGGAAAGGGAGAGCGAGAGAGAGACAAAGGGAGAGCGAGAGAGAGGGAAAGGGAGAGCGAGAGAGAGGGAAAGAGACAGAGAGAGTATGTGTTTGTGTGTACGTGGGAGCTGGAGTGTTACCTGATGGGGTGGTCTCCACAGGTTTTGGGCCGCTCCATGACGGACACCCACTTGTCGTCGTAGCTGAAGAGGGAGAGGTCCAGGTAGGGGCTGCTGCTGTAGGACTGGGCACTGATGGGCAGCTGGCCCAGCAGACGACGCACCGCCTCCATGTGACCACCATACTTGGCATTCACTATAGTGTCTTTAAACCTGAAGTGTACGCACACACACGTACGCACACACACCGTTACCGACGGTGATGTTACCGTAGTTACTGACTGTGACACACCGTTCCATGGGATTACTGACAGTGTCGCACCGCTACTGGCAGTGTCGCACCGTTTCTGACTATGACACCTGCCATGGCGTTAAATGTACATGCCTTCACACATTGGCCATGCAGTCATGTCTATCTCTCACACACACAAACACACATAAACATGGTGTAGTGTGGCAGTGGTTTTAGTATGTCACTCAAGTGACCCGGGTTTGATTCCCAAACCCCAGCTTGTAAATGATGTTCGTGAGCTCAAACATTGAACACAATTTACTCACCCAACCCTAATATATACATTATGCCTGGGTCTGCCAGGCTGCGGGATGGCCTGTCTAATCAGCACTGCTTATTGCTTTGCTGTTTGCCTGTCTGTCTGTGTCTATTCCAGACCTACAGGGGGAGCTGTAACCTGGCTGTGCTGGTTGATTGATGGATGATTTGTAAGGCTTTTCTGTCTGCTCTATCTCCCTCTTACCAGACAGCATATAAAAACAGTGACACAGAACATACTATGCTCAATAAACCTTTATCAAGACGCACACCTGCACACTGTAGACAACATGCAAATATACATATGAACACGCACACACTTACCACTTACACACACACACACACACACATATCTGCGCTATTGGCTATTGGCGTAGGGACAAACAGGGATGAAACAACTAATTGCAAACCCTGGCCAAAGGGTTCTTCTGCCCACCCCCCTAATTTCCACCCCTTAATCTGATCATGAAGTTAGTGAAATCCTTTACTGTATAGGCCTTAGCAGGTAGGACTTAGGGCTTACAAAGAAACACAGGGATTTAACCAGCATGCGTTACCTTATGGTACTTGGGAGCAAAATTTGCCCTGGGAGCCTGCGTAACCTGTGGGCAAGCGTTATCTTGAGGGCAAGCGTTACTAGAATACAAGCGTTACCTTGAGGGCAAGCGTTACTAGAATGAAAGCGTTACCTGAGAGAAAGCGCTACCTGAGAGAAAGCGCTACCTGAGGGAAAGCACTACCTGAGGGAAAGCGTTGCCATGAGAGCAAGTGCTACCTGAGAGAGGCTTACCTGCGCTGCACCTGGCGGGCATAGTTGTTGCTGGAGGCGGAGCAGGGGAACTGGACGGCCTCACTGTGCAGCGTGGCGTTGCGGAACAGGTCACAGAAGTTCTCAAAGAGCTCCAGGAGCTGGTCCGAGGTGTTCTCAAACACTGCCAGTACCTCCGTGGACACCATGTTGTAGACCACAAAGAAGGAGGGCTGACACACACACACACACACTTTGAGTTACACATGAATGAAGCTCATGAGGTTTCACCAAAAGTATATATGGCTGTATAGTGTATATAGGTGTATAGTTAGGGCGGCCATTTTGATCTCCAGGGGTGTAGCAAATTCTGAGCCCTATGCACAAGCTGTGTCCATGCCATTTTAAATCTATAAATTGTAATAATATTTAAAGGCAAATAAAGATCCAGACTACCTAAAGGCCCTCCTCCCAATTGGAGCCCTGGTAACCCAGTCCCCTTGTTCCCCCCACTACGCCCCTGACAACATCCATAGAAAATATAAATATTTTGTACAGCAAACATTTGAAAAACATTGCTTTATATAAGAACTGTATAGGCTATTGATTTTGGGTGCTTCCCATCACATATCATGAAATTGTGCCACAATTAATTTCATTAGTCTCAAATTTCATTAGCGACTAACCCGCCCACCTAAACTCTTTTTCAGCAGGAAACACCGATGAAATAAGCCCAAGGGAATACAGTACATTTCAGCCTACATTTTCAGTGCAAAAAATGATTCACTAACAATAACATTAAGGCAGAAACATGTTGGGGTCCACCTTCAACTTTCAAGTGTAATTAGGAACTTTAAAGTGCCGTAAACACGTAACACTTTTTATAGAATTAAAATAACATCTTAATTCCTCAGAACTGTCTAGCTTCGTTAATTTTTTTTATTATTTATTTTTTTACACAGGCTTTGAAAACTGAAAACAAACAAACAAACAATTGGGGGCAGCCTGTCCCGCAAAAAATAACACAGAATTATTTCTTGTTAACACTCTTGCCAATTTTAGTCACACTAAATAAATTAGGTTGCAGCTAAACGCAAACAATCGGCAGCCTTCCCCTGCCAAACAACGACAGAGAATGAATGACTCTCTCTTTAATTTTCTCCGGTAAATCTGTTTCATGGGAGCAGAGACTGATCTGAGACACGAGTGAGACAGGTACCGAGGCCAGGGACTCTTTTTTCGTGCGTTACCTGCGTGGGGTCACTGACGCGCATGGTGACCACGTCTTCGCTGGTGTACTTAATGAAGAGGTTCTGCTCGTCCAGCAGCTGCATCTTCCACATGCGCAGCTGCCGCAGCTGGTCAAAGTACTGGAAGAAGCGGCGCTTGGCCAGGGAGCTGCCGTCTTGCTCAGCCCGTCGCCATAGATATACCAGGAGGCGGTGCTTGAGCGAGCTGATGCTCTTCTCCTTGTAGAGGCGCGAGAAGCCCGGCTGGGCCTCCGCCGACGGGCCCTCAGAGTAGACCGCCGATAGCGTCAGCAGGTCGTCTTCATAGCAGAAGCGGCCAATCGTGCGCACGTCCAGAAAGGTTCCCTCGCCCGTCACCTGAGAAATGGAATAGATTGGATTAGATTAGACTTTATTGCCATGTATACATGTACAACTCATGTATAAATACAGGATAACGAAATGCAGTTTGGCATCTAATCAGAAGTGCAAAGAGCAGCAAGTGACGAATATACAATAGAGTAATGTGGATGAGCAAAATAATTGTCTGTTCAACTAAAATGATCCCAAATGCATTAAAATGGATCTTAATATGGATCTTGAATCACGTAGGTCAGTACGATCAGTAATATGAAGTGACAGAAGTGACAGCACAGGAGGGGTTCACCACTTCTAGTCAGACCACTCGACTGGGGAAATGAGCATAAACTCGATTATTTTAGTCTGTAATCACAATCCCACACACACACACACACACACATCAACACGCAAACATACACCTGAAAGACGTGAATAGTCTGCTGCTGGACGGAGAGAATCACAATTTCACACACACACACACACACACACACACACACGCAAACACGCAAACACACACCTGAAAGACGTGAATAGTCTGCTGCTGGACAGAGAGAATCACAATTTCACACACACACACACACGCGCTAACACGCAAACACACACCTGAAAGACGTGAATAGTCTGCTGCTGGACAGAGAGAACCGCCAGTATGTTGCGGTACAGGTAGAGCCCCTGGTTGTGTGACAGGATGATCTTGTCACACTTGAAGGTGCGCGTGTCACAGAGGCGGCCCGTGTGCAAGTCAATGACATGCAGCGAGTAGTCCTCCAGGGGCACCCGCGGGTTGGGCGTCACCGACTCGTTGTTGCGGTACACCTCGAAGAAGTGCGGGTGCGGCTCCTCAGGAATGTAGGCGGCCGAGCCCACGATGACGTAGCGGCAGTCGTCAGTGAACAGGCTGCACTCGCGGTTCAGGTGCTCGCCGTTGGACGCCACGTTGGTGACGTGCATCAGGCAGAAGAAGCGCTCGAAGAGGCGCCCACGGATGCCCAGAGAGGCCTGGTCGTTACCGTTGGCAAGGGTCTCGCCCTCCTGACCTTGAAGCAGGTCCTGGGCAGCCTGGCATCCCTGCGGAGCAGAAAATCAATAGTTCTTCTTTTCATTCTTTTTTATCTTTTCATTATTCTGTGTAGAATTGTTCTGTGTGTCTTCACCTATTAGCTTACTATAATTCTGTCATTGTCTTCTTTGCTGTGAAGTACTACGAGACATGACTTGTATAATGCGCCGTACAAATAAAATAAAACTGAATTGAATAATTCTGTGTAGCCTCGACCTATTAGCCTGCTATCTGGATATGTTGAACATAGAAGCAGCTTAGCTTTGCTAAAGCACAGAATGCTACTGGGTATGGGTGGGCGATATAGTCTAAAATTTATATTGCGATATATTTTGAACCATAGAAGGTAGATGATATATATATCACGGTATACTTTGGTATGTAACTTACAGCATAACAGTTTCTTAATGGTTACCATAGCATAAAATCAATATGTAGGCTACAACAGTTGTTTAGTCATCGTTCGGAGGTGTTTATATTGGACTCTCAAATTCACACAGAAGTAAACTGGTAAGCCGCGATTTGTGTCAGGCAGTAGCTGCTCAATTTATAGGCTCTTACACAGTTTCGTTGTAAGAATGAAAAGGTGCTATTAATAAGCTACTAATAAGGTGAAGCTACAGGTCAACATTTTTTCACATGGTTGTGGAGACGCAATGAGCCTATCACGGTATGCCGATATGACCCAAAATCTCTATCACTGGCCAAATGCATATTGCATACGGTATATATCGTCTATATTGCCCACCCCTACTACTGGGTACTTAATATAATCAACACGTGTGGCTTATTTATAATTTTTCTATCAAAGATAGACAGATAGATAGATAGATAGATACTTTATTGATCCCCAAGGGGAAATTCAAGATGACCAATACGGGGCGATCCATTACCTGGTACTCGTATATTTCCAGTGACGTCTGGTCAGAAGAAAAGGCGATGAACCACCGTCCATCAGGTGAGAACTTCCGTAGGAAGCAGGGTGGTTTCTCCACATTTACGACAGTAAAGTTCGGGAAGAGGTTCTGGTGAAAGCAGCGCACTCTGTACCAGTGGGCCCCCGGGGGACCCGAGCTGATCCGTCGCTGTTCTAGCCGGTGGACCACATTCTGGTTCTGGATGTGGCGTGGTCGAAGAGTGGGGGAGCCTTCCTCCGCCGTGGGTTGCCACATGCCAGTGGCTTGCCTCACATGCTTCACAACCCTTTGGGCACTGGCTCACCTTACCTGGCAGAGTCCTGGCAAAAACTCTAACTAGACTCCAGGCTGCCAAGAAACACACAAGCATTATGCACGATTTCAGTCACACTGTGCAAAGTGGAGTAAGCAATGCTGCTTTTGTTTATATGTGTCCAAAGTATTACATTTCAACTACATAAACTAAAAAAGCAAAAAGACAACGACGACGTTAAGCAGTGTGCTGCGTTACATAACCATGACCAGAAGCATTATGGGTGAACACTAAACTATTTTCTTAAGTTGGGGTTCTGTCAATAATATATGTTAAATTATGGGGCAGGTTTAACCTGCAACTTTCCAGGTTATGCCATGAAGTTTATCGGTTATTTTACAGTAAGGAGACATTGCTCAATTGTACAAAAGATTTAAAGTGTAAAATTTTGCGTGACGAGGCATTTCTTCCCCTCACATTACATATAAAGTAATTGGCCTACTTCAGAGGTAATGTTCAAGTTCAGTATTCAAGTTAACAAATCATTATAGAAAATGTGCTGCGTATATTCATTAAAAAACCTAAAACAAGGCAGAAGACGTATCTTTACATTTGTTTCAAAGACATGGTTTAAATCACTAGCACATCCATGTAACCATAGCGTTACATAGATAACCTAAGGCAACTTGTGAATACAAAGCAACTTGCCTGCTAAAACGCTGCTGCTTACAAATTAGAAAGTTCGCTAACGCAAGGTAAAAATAAGCGTATGACATTAACGGGGAAAGGCTTTAAAAGTGTTCTTGAACTAAACACAAACGTTGGGTTAATGTTACTTCGCTAAGCATCGTTAGCTAAGTAACGTTAATGGAATCTAACTCCGCTACGCACTAGCATGACTCGTTTCTAAACTTCGAGTTGACTTGGGTGTTTGTCACCTTTTATTAGTATTCCGAAACGGTCTTCTATTTGTTCACACATAAAGGCATTGTCTTTAATTCCCCAATCTGTAAAGCATTATTGACTTTAAACGTTCAGTTCATGGGTATCACAACTTACCTGATAACGCAGCTAGCGGTGCCTTTTTCTTCTAGGGAAGAAAGTAGAAAGCAAATTCGTCTTTCCGCTCAGAGCGCCACCAAAAGGCTTGGGAGTTCTTTACACCTGTTTAATGATCATTGCTTCAGACTAGGTATTCAGGGTAATGAACTTTCTCAACAATTCTCTCAAACATTTACTATTTATCAAATCGTTCATATATCGTGTTTTAACGAAGCATATTCATCTAAGTAGCAGCAAAAAAGGGATATTTTGTCAAGATGCTGGATCACATAGGTTTCCACACACAGGTCCATCTATTAATATAGGGCGTTATGCTTCAAGAGTCCAAACATTTTAGAGTTCATGTTATTATGACTGCATTGCAAACATGTATTTGTAAATACACTGACCCCATTTCAATTAGGATTATACCTTGTGCTTATAAACAGTTTCTCTCTCTGAAGCTCTTGAATGCAAAGATTGAACTTAGGCTGTTATGTTACAAAAGAAATATGTAACACAAATATGTTTTGCTGTAACAGAAATTTTAGGAATATAGTTCATTACATACAGTAATGTCAATTGGATTGAATTGGAGTGCTGTATTTTCTTAATACATAGAAGAGAAAGAAATGTCAGAATAAAAGGTATATATTCCGTCGCTGGAAGTTGGTTGAAGATGGCCCTGTATAGTGGGCTACATTTGCAAGATGAACACACAAAAAGGCCTATTCATTGTCAGAATGCATCCCAAGTTTCATGTAGCACTTCAACGCTGACTGCAGATACCTGCAAATTTTAAATCTCATTGTGCAATACTGTGAATTTCTTTTGCAAGTGGGAGAACCAAAACAAGCGACAGGCAGCAAGTCATAGAGAAAGTATTCTGGATGCTGCTGTGTGTACAAGTGGGTTATTTTAGCAGATGTACCTTTGCAGACGACCTCTCTTATTAGCCTATTCAGTCATTGGCAATAATGAAAACTTTTCATTTAGATAAAGATGTGCAGACTCCTGTACCACATTCATTCAGAAACAATATTGTAAGCTAATGATTTGTTTGAAATAACAGTACAAGTAACATATAATGTATAAATGCATAAAATGCCCATTGATAACTAAATCAAAATGTTCCTCTTGAAATTGAAGCAATCAATTATGGTTTGTCCAGGTTTGTAGGTCTATGTGTGTAGAGAGCATAATATGAGATAGGAATTGAATGTGCTACTGAAATATACCAGACTGCCGCTAGACATTAACATCATCCTGTGGATGGAGTGAAAGTAACTAAACTGAAACTGCAATGGGAAGTGAAAACATTTATGTATCGAACTTCAGACTCATAGTATTCAATGTTCAGCATACATTCTCAAATGCAGATGCTATCTCCAAATGTTTTCAGGTCTTGTTTTGTCTTTTCTCCACAAAGACTCATGGTGAGGACCAATTATTGGGGGGTGGGGTGTTGTCTTTATTAAGATAGAAAAGAAAGTGAGTGTGTGTGTGTGTGTGAGAGAGAGAGAGAGAGAGAGAGAGAGAGAGAGAGAGAGAGAGAGAGGAAAAGAGAGAGAGACGGGGATGTAGGGAAATGACCTTGAGTCTGTGAAAAACCCTACTGTGGGGACGAGCAAAGATAATGGTGAAGGGCTTAGTTGGGTGTGTTATAAAACCTTCTTTCAACCAGGTGACCTTGTGCAGCAGTTAGTCCTACACTTAAGACTCTATGGGGTGGGTTGGAAACCACTTATTGCAGTATTATGCAGGTTCAGATGGGGTCACAGTGGTCAGTTGCCATTTTAAAGGAGAAATTCAGGGTAGCTCAGTCAATAGCCCAGTTGTTTAAGGTCCCATTCACTGTGCCCTATATAACTTAGTGTTAGTGTCAAATGTGTCAAATTTTCTCACTCTTTTTCTGATTGAGGGCACTTGGTGACCTCGTCCAAGGGCTATGGATTGATTGATTGATTGATTGATTGATTCATTCATTCATTCATTCATTAAACGCCTTTCTCCTTTAATTTACAACAGACATTTTTTTTTGTTCTTTCTTTTCTACTCAAAGTTTTTTTTTCTTTTGTAAGTTCTTTTGTTTCTTCTCTCTCCAAATGTTTTTTTTTTCCCATATTTCTTTCTGTTTTTTGGAGATGAGCAAACTTGCACTTGGACACATATCCACATACACACCCGGAAGAACCACAGGGAGGTTGCAACCCGAGGAGCTTTTTACTGAAAAAGAGAGCGAAGAAAAAAAAGAAGAAAAATAAAGATAGCACAAATAAGAGGGAGGAAAGTAGGAGAAAGAACAAGTACTGGAATGGCTCAGGCTGAGGGATATGTAATCTCTTGATTTCAAAAAAAATGAAAAAGCCCTTTTGAAAGGTTGGGCTGGCATTAAAAATATATATATAAAAATCTCTTGTATTAACATTTCTTGTGTTCTTCTGAGGGCCTGTGTGTGTGACAATTAGCTTAAAACTCCTCTAGATTTATGCTTTTGGTGAGTGCATCCTATAATGGTTTTTGGAGAAAAGTACACATCCTGCTCTATCTCACAGCATTTCAGAAAGTTTCCTCCACTGCAATCAAGTCTGAAAATGTAAGCCACCATATTTTTTGAAAAGCCTGACCTTTTTCTTTATAATGTTTTGTGCAGGTGTCTGTGAACTGAGTGGTGAATTAATTATGGAGGCCAGTACAGGGATGCACTATCTCGCTTGCTTTAGGCACATGTATTATGGAGCCCCTTCAATGAAGCCTAAACTGTATTTAAGGAGTGTTTTTCAAAGAGAAGTCCTTGCACGATTCAAATACAGATGGAACGAAACCGCTGAATCATGTGGCACAAGCTTGAACTGGAACATCTGTTTGATTCTGTAGTTTTGAGTTTTCTAAAAGCGTTTTTTTTCTTCCCCTGAACCATTTCAGCACAACAAACACAGGCAACTAATGAAGAAATTTAACTAAAAAAAGAATATATGTATATCACACTCACTATAATGCGGCAAAACTCTTGAGTCTGACTTTGGTTAACACAGTCCTGCGGGTACGAGTGAGTACCGTGAGGTCAAGTAAACTATAACTATAATTAGAAGTAATGTGTACATGAGATTGAATGCAGTTAATAGAAACATAAGAGTTCAAGGCAGAGAGAGAGAGAGATGATTGCTTTAGTGCAATGGTTGCCATATCCTTTAGATGCAAACCCCCCCATGACACACTCAACATCCTGGCAAGTACTCCTGCACCACAGACAGCTGGCTATAACCAGTAATATTTTTGCATAATTGTTGCTGCATAAACAAAATGTGAGCATTTTAACATACAGCACGCATTATATTGGTGAATAATATATACATAACAAGCTAGTCCAATTGGTTTGGTTGGAGAGCGTTTGAGGGAAATATCTTTTTTTTTTTTATTAGTCTAACCAAACTAATACTGGTGAGAGCTAGTAATTGTGCAGAAGTTTCCCAGAGTTAAAGGCGCACTAAGCAACATTTTTCAGTTAAAGGCGCTCTAAGCGATGCTGTTTCACGTCACTTCTTGTTGACGTTTGAAGTATTGTCAAACAAAACGGAGGATAGCTCCCTCCTCCCCCTCCCTCCCATGCTTCCTGAAAGACTCATGAACGTGCATTTCCTTCTTGTCGTTTATTAGCTGGAACACTGTTACATTTCGTTATGCTAGGTTTTCCCACTGTGTTTTTGTTGCCGTTTGTGGAGCCTGGGCTGTCTACAGAGACCGCGTTTTTTTACAGTGTGTTCAGGGGACAGGCAGCTCGCAGATTGTGAGGAGATGTTTGATGTATGTAGCAACACATGTTTTAGTCCTAAAAACGCGTCACATCGTTTAATTAATTAAACTTTAATTAATCCGGTTCATACTGTTTAGGATGCTAACATGAGTCATTACACGGCGAACGAACGGTGTAGAATGCGCCACTGTGGCCTACAACGGTAGATACAGCATTTGCAATGTTCAACAGCAGCGGTCCACCTCCAATAGAATGCAGTGCAATACAATGCAATACAACGGTCTTTAGAGGGAGCTCGTGAGAGAAAAAAACAGAACGTTGCTTAGCCCTGCTTTAATGAGGTAGTGAAGTCTGTGCTGTAGCGTCTGGCCACAAAATTTCTGAAATCGTTCAAACGGGAACTTCCTGCTTTCAATCCGAGGGGGTATATTTAAACCATCTCGTGCAGCTGAGTGATTGGCATTAGGCAAC
>JAGFZM010000323.1:80042-82542 GCA_017657215.1 Limnothrissa miodon | reverse complement strand
CACACACATGTACACGCTCATGAGCATGCACATGCACATACACACATACACACAAGCACACACACATGCATGCATAGACAGAGCCATATGCGTGCACACACACACATATACACACAAGCATGACCACACTCAGAAGCATTCGCTTACACACACACACATGCATGCATAGACGGAGCCATATGCATCCGCACACACACGAACAACCCCTCATGCACAAATAGACCTGCACTCAGGTAAGATTACTTTGGCGTGACTGACAAACCTGTGCATCTGTCTGTGTGTGCTGAGGAAAAATCACACACACACACAAAACACACACAACACTTCTGACAACGCAGATAAATTGCTGACGCACATGCCGGTATACAACCCCGAGTTGTGACACTGAGAGAAATGTACAGTAAACAGGAGCAATAATCTGTGTGTCCGTGTTTATTTTTTAAAAGAAAATGACAAATTTGTTCCTGAATGAATACATTATTACATTTGATACCAACAATATGGAAAAAGGGAAAGAAAATATTTAGCAAATCATTAGTTATAGAAATCACTAAAAGTTAGAAGTTATAGAAATCACTTGAAGAATAATTGTATTGTGGGTAGACCAGTGGGTGGCCCAGTGGGTGGCAGATGGCACAGGTATACGGCTGAGATCGGTGGGCGGATGGTACATGTCCCCTCCCATCCAATTAATTAAATCGATTCTCCTTAATGTAGTTGAGGCTGACTCATTTAGAAATTAGCATAAATGCACAAATCTTCTATATTAGCATCAAATGTTTTGACTACTCATATTGTATCGTCTTAATGTTAGCTTTTAAGGCATTTAGGCAATTTATGGCATTTAGGACATGGGCCTATTGTGTGACACATAGCCCCCCCAGTACATCTGAAATGTTTTGCAGGTGCCACAGTGTTTTTGCACGTTTAGTTTAAAAAGTGTTCTGCTTGAGGATAGAACGCACAAGGCCATCAGTGGGTATGTAGCAAAAATTCTAGAGTGACTTAGGCTATGGGCTTGCGCTGATTACTTCAGTTGGTGAGCTTACTGCAGCTTGTGAGTAACGTCCATTTATTATTTTAGGTGAGTGGATGTCATGTGAACCCTTCATATAGTGCAGATTTTTTCAGTTACTGTAAATTGGTTATTTACAATTTTTCTCGATTGGTTTGGCTCATTTCTTGAAACCGAGATGACATTCTCAAAATAACATGGACAAATCTCCAAACCACCTTGCAATTGTTCACAACAGAATGTCATTTTTCATTGGTTTCATCAAATTGCAAATGCCTTAGTACATTTCTCAATTGACTCAATGCATGTTTACAAATGGTTCAGTACAAGTAGCCTACAGTTAGCACAATGAGCACACATTTAGCACATTTTCCAAATAAATAGATCTTGCTGATCTAAACTGATTAGTTGATTTTTCAGTGTAATGGTTGCTTTCTCCAAAACATATCAGCAAGATTTCATTGTGTAAGTCATTATATGCACAATAGTCTGTTCAATTGTCAAAATTAGTCAAGAATATAATGCCATGAACCTCATATATTAATTTCTTGTAGCATTTGAAAAATTCATGACAGTAATTGACAATAAGGTGAATTGTCCTTTTAGCAAACAAGAAGGTTTCCAGATCTCAGGTGACCACAATTTTGTTTAGTTACCTGACAACAGCTGTTTATGTATGATTGTGAATGTTGCCAAACATATATATATAGAGATGGCCAGGGTCAGGACCATTTGCAGTTTGAAAAAAGACGAACCTCAAAGTAAATGAAAAAGGGCAACTTCCTGCTCGAGGAAGATGAAGAAATAGAGAGATTTGAGTATGCAAGGTGGTGGAATAAGGTGAGGAGGCAGAGGGCCACAAGGACACCATACTGTCCCGTACAAAATTCAGGCTATAATTATAGACCATGTTGTAAACCATCGCCTCACAATAGCAGAGGTATAAGAGTTCTGCCTGCCTCTATAGTCTTCTCCATCATCAAAACCTTTTGCAATATACTCTAACAATATGTGTTGTCATATATGAGAATGATGTGGCCATACACACCCCCAGTTTAGGCCCCTACAACACTCAAATACCAAAGATTGTCATTTTGCACAGTCTTTATAATGATCTGGTCCAGGAAAATTAGAGAGGTCTCTAAGGGCCTGTCCTACCACTCATATGTAATCGTGTGGGACAATGTGAATTTCAACCGCTCATCATAATTATTCTTGTTTTTTATTTGTGTTTATATTTATGCATATACAGAATACTGCTATCATCTATGGAAGTAACTTTATGTTTCTCCAGTTGCAGTTCCAGTTGTACCTCTGTGATAGTGACAAAACATCTAAGCATTTTGACTTGCAGTGCTTACACAATGCCAAAGGGACGATGCATTTTGGAGGCACTGACTACTTACATGAGAAAGATATTTAGTTTTGACACATGGATAAACTGTTTTGGGAGAGATATGAGCTTTTGCAGGGGATCCATGGTGT
>JAGFZM010000323.1:36710-66370 GCA_017657215.1 Limnothrissa miodon | reverse complement strand
GTGTGTGTGTGTGTGTGTGTGTGTGTGTGTGTGTGTGTGTGTGTGTGACTGAGTAAGTGAGAGAAAAGAAATCTTTTATGGAGTGATGTAAAAATCAGACAGTGTGAGTGAGAGAGGGGGGTATGATATGAAAGTGAGTCCTGTGAGTCCTGTGAATGATCTCAATGTGAAAGAGAAGTGAAAAGAGAGAGAGAAGACATTGTCGGCATGTGTGTGTGTGTATATGTGTGTGTGAGACAATGATATTAAAGTAGGTGGGGGCTGTGTGATTGATCTCTATGTGAAGAAGTAGGAGAGAGCGAAGACACTGCCAGTGTGTGTGTATATGTATATGTCTGGTTTGGGGGAAGGGTGAGGGTTTAGGTGAGGTGAAGTGTGTGTGTGTGTGTGTGTGTGTGTGCGCGTTTGAGAGAATATTAAAGTGGATGGGGGTTGTGTGAGTGATCTCTGTGTGAAGAAGTAGAAGGAGAGAGCGAGACATTGTTTGCGTGTGTGTGTGTGTGTGTGTGTGTATGAGACAAAGGTAGTAAAGTGGGTGGGGGTTATGTGAATGATCTCTATGAGAAGAAGAATAAGAGAGAGCAAAGAGATTGTGTGTGTGTATATGTGTGTGTAGGGGGATGGGTGTGGGTTGAGGTGAGATGAGGTGTGTGTGTGTGTAAGAAGAGTGAGCACAGACCTAGTGAATTCCTATTGGTCTGATGATGATGGGCCCAGAATATAGGTGTGTATTTTCTAAAGGAGGTTTTGAGTTCTTGTTGATTATTTCAAGGCACGTATTTCTGTCTAAGACTAGCATTTCTCATGCCAAAATGATAGCACAGCATGCATTTCTTCCTGTATTCACTTTAAAGGCTTTTCATTGGCCGTTTCTTTAAGTTTGCTTCTTTTTTCTCTTCCTTTCAGCCACCTGGCAGCTTGTCTTTATCTCTCTCAAGGTCTCGGACAGGGAGTCAGCAGAGACAGCGCCGCAGAGAACCAGAGCGTGAGTGGAGCTTTTTTTTTCTTACGGAAAACAGAGAACCGTTTCTGTCACGTTAACAAGCCTGTCCAGCGTGGGGGCAGGCATGACCAGGAGACCCTGACCAAAGCAGGGCCATTAAGCACATCCTTTTATTGCTCTTCTGAGTTGGGTTTAAATACTTTTAAACTACATTTTCTTACATCTTTTCCAATACTCCACACATTACTGTGTGTGTTTGTGTGTGTGTATGTGTTGTTAACAAAGCCTTAATCAATTTACTGTTAATCATTAATGATTTTATTGGTTTGATTAAAAAAATCCCTTAAACATACTCTGATTGCAGCTTTATAAACATGACTTCTTTCAGCTTATTCCTCTGTGACTGGAAACTCAATGTGGGGGAAAAAAAACATGCCAAAGTGGGACAGAGAGAAAGAGAGAGAGAAAATATTCTGAAGACAAACTATAGCTAATAGAGCGAGTCTCTTTGACCAATAGCGTCTATGACTCATAGTGTCTATTATCCGTAGTGTCTTTATAGTGTATTTTACCTATAGCGAACATTTAGATCAACTCTTATTGTAGATCAGCTCGTATCGTCTTTCACCCATAGTGTCCTTGATCCATAGTGTAGATCAAGCCTTGGTGTCTTTTAGAGTTAGTCCTTTAAACCTTTGTCTGGTGTAGATAAACTAAGGTATATACATACAAAAGGAATACAATACGGATATAATGTAGAAATATTATATATTTTGGATCATTATTATTTCTTCTAATAAGGATACACAGATTTCTGTATAATATCATTTTTTTCTGCATTAAATTCTGAAAGCATGTGGAGAAAGGTATGAGATGATCCGGCCTGAGGCAGGCTACCACAGGGACTGGGAATAAAATGGAAATGAATTAACACTTGTGTTCAGATTACAACAGGTGGTGTCAGGATGGTGGAATTGGATTTGGGAAATTCAAATTACTGAGAACAGCAGGGTGTGTTAGGAGGTAATATTTATGAAGGATCCCAATCCAGAAAAGATCCTGATGGAAAAAAAAAATTAGATGCGACAGATAAATAGATACTGTAGGTAGATAGATAGATGGAGAGATAGATAATTTCTTTCTGAGGCAGAGGATTTCTCTGTTGTTCACATATTTTACTGAAGTGATCGAACAACATGTATTCTGGCCTTTCCTGCTTTTTGAACATGGCATTAGGGGCGTTGTAGTCGAGGGAAAGGAGGACTGAGTTACCAGGACCCTTACAATACTAATATAATTTAAAGATGGGCACATGCCATCTAATAACATACAGTAAAACAGGCCCTCTGAATAAGACTCAGAACTGGCTCTGATCTGGTTGTAGTGTGGCAGCATAAAGGCTAAACTCAAGATCACTTCCTGTAAATGCACCCGAAAGGCTGACATCCACCCACATGCCCGGGTGAAGGATACCTCTGTTAATTAAAGTCAGTTCTTTATGCCCCAGCAGCCTCAGTATTTGAAGACGTTTAGTGTGAATCAATCCATCTCTCTGTTGTTTAAGGCCATCACAGTCTGTTGGAGAAAAAAAAAATAATATTTGATACAGTATTGACCAAATAGCAAAGCGTCAGCTAACATCTAACAAAGTAAAAGTGAGTATCCGTGCTCAATGTTAACTGTCAGTTCACTATTTGTTTTATCTTGTATTAAATTTTCTCGTTCTATTTCTAACTAACTTCAAACAGCAGGAGTATAGATTGATTCACACAGATTAGTCAGACAATGAAATCAAAAACCTTAAAAAATTTCTCACTTGAATGATTGGTGGTGGTATAGTGTTAATGAACCTTGCTAGTCCTAGCCTAGGACTTCCTAGTCTAGCCTGCGGGGCCCGAGCTTGCGACCTCACAAAAACACAGCACCACCGGGATCGCCCTAACCAGTTGACCAAAAAGCCCAGGCTCCCAGCCAGCTGAACAGTACACTCTATGAGGTGACTGGAGGGAGGTTTACTATTGTAGCCTAATGTTCTTCAAAGGCAGCTAGGCTAGCTGGCAACCGTTACTCTAGCATGCTAGTCACCCGACTGTTACCATTGTGCCCTTCACCAAGACACTTTAACTTAAGTTGCCCTAGGGGAGATGGCTCTGAATTATGGTACCTGTAGTCGATTGCCACTTAAAATCTTAAGGCTTATATGTAAACGTACTGTAGGCTAATAATCGGGTAACATCAGATCTGACATGGCAAAGAGTATGATGCAGATTTTTATTGGCCTTGAAATTATCTTCCTTAAACCGGCACTAAGCAACATTCTGTTTTTCTCTCTCACGAGCTCCCTCTAAAGCCCGCTGTATTGCATTGTATTGCACTGCATTCTATTGGAGGCGGTCCGCACTGCTGAACATTGCAAGTGCTGTATCTACCGTTATTGGCCACGGTGGCGCATTCTACACCGTTCGTTGGCCACGGTGGCGCATTCTACGCCGTGTAATGACTAATTTTAGCATCCTAAACAGTGTGAAACGGATTAATTAAATGAAAAATGTTGCATAGTGGGCCTTTAAAGGAAAATTCCCTTAAAGGATTGCGCAACTTTTTTGAGTTAAACAATTCAGTATTACCAGTTGTCCGATTGATTTAGCTGTTCTCTGAATCTGACAGCAGTACTTTTACCACCAGCCAAGCAGATCATTAAAACCCATTAGGCCATTAGCATCTCAGCTATTAGCATCAAGGATTCTGATGTTTTTCTTAATTAAAACTTGACTCTGCTGTAGTTACAATGGGTACTAAATAAAAGAGAAAATGAAACATGATTTTTTTAGTCGCATATGACATGGTGCTGCACTAAATTCTAGTGTGGTAATCAAGCAAATTTGCTACCATGTCTAAAATTAGTCTCCGCATGTATCCAATTCAAGTGGCTCAAGCCACTAGTCTCATGGTAGTTTGCAAAGTTTCTTGATTACTTGACCGGAATGAGAGGATATTTCCATGCCATAGCAGGTGGAAAATTAGACTAGTTCCCAAAATGGTGTCATACTGTATCCCTTTTACTGAATATTATTTCAGGTTGGCTGTACACTATTTGAGGCGCTGTAAATGTTTTTAGATCCTTTCAAAATGATCCTTTGATGTAAACCAGTCCTTTGAGATGTTGACAATAGGCTCTTTGAACACGGAGGCTTTAAGGTTAGTGACAGCCATGGCTGCAAAGGAGAAACTGTATGCACAGCAATGTGCATGAAAATTTCTCTCTATTCAAGCTGGGCCTACTCACACTTTCACAAGTAGTCCGTTGATTGGAAAAGCAGAGGTAGTAATTTTACTCTACTAAAGCTTTTTGAAATGTCTTTTTTGAAAGCACTGCTTTATTTAAAAATCATAAATGCTCTGAGTTCAGATCAGTATAAACTGTGTACATGTAAGTTCACCAGCATTTTTTTTGAGGAAAATATTCTCATAAAAACATTCTTATGGAAATGTATCGTCAGACTGTATCGTTATTTATGAATTGTAGATCGGGACAAGCACAGATACCTGCAAGTTATAATTTACAGAAAACATCAATAAATTAAAAACATGTAGATGAAACCCTTTTATGCCACGTGGAAAGCTGGTCAAAAGGATATCCCCCCTTTAAAATTGACTGGAAATTATACACACAATGGCAGTTAGCACAGACGCTAATCAACTGCTGCTAAACGGCACATTCTCCATACATGGCAGCTCTGTTTATTAGAAGGACAAGAACACATCCTGTGGTTGAAGAATGATTTAATTTGGAAGCAGATGGCAGCTGAGAGCTTGGCAGAGCCACAGACTCACAGCACATTAGCGTCTGAGCCAAAGCTGTAGCGTTACCCATGGCTTTAGCCATAGCTAGCAATATCAGTCGAAAGATTTAAGCCCTGATAAATATTCAGATTTATTGGAGGCATGTATATACAATCAGGTTTATAAGAAACTCTACCTGAAGAAATAATTAACTGAAAAAACATCTAAACTTGTTGGGTTGGTTTCCGTTATCTTTCATCTTTCGTATCTGCACTACCGGTGAACAAACAAACGTGAAGAAACCCAAACGTAAGATATAATTAACCGAATCATGTAAACTGGTTTCAGTTATCTGATTTTTGAAATGCATGTACTGTAAACATGTCAGAAAAGATTATTGCAGTTCCCTGATTGTGGCCGTGTAGAGCTCCATCTTTGGCTGCTCAGGTTGCAGGTTGGGGGGGGGGGGGGGGGTCACATTCTCAGGGCCTACTGCTGAACCAGCCCCTCTAACGAGCTTTTTAGACAAATTACCCATCCACCCCCAATGTGAAACATTTAGCCAAACAACTGCTGTGCATCTGATGGGATGTTAACCTTAATTCAGTTCAGTCCGGGGGAGCGAGACCATGGAGGTGTTATCGTCGCCGGCGTCATTATCTGGACCCCGCTCGCTCATTGGCTCACTCCCCTCCCTCGCTCCCTCCTTCCCTCCCTCCCTTGCTCTCTCGTTCACTCGCTTACTCGCTTGCACACTCTTTCCCTACCTCTCTCCCTCACTCAGCATCTCATCTCTCTGATTGAGACGGCCCCAATCTGGAGAGTATAATTTAACTGTCTCTAATAAAGCATTACTATTCACCAGTGGAAGCCATTATTCCCCCTCGCGTCGCGGCTCTATTCGTACCTCGCCCCCCGTCCCCCCTCCTCCTCCTCCTTGTCCTCACGGCCCAATCCGCTGTAACTCCACTACAGCATGCAGACCCAGGCGCGGGTCCTCAGAAAACAATAAGGGGGCTCCATTTTATTCATATCAGCTGAGGAGCCTATTATAGCTGATATGTTTTTTTAATGTGGGAGCATGACTGATCCCGGGCTAATTTGCCTTGTTAGGCCTGGCGTCGGCCACTAATAGCTCACCCAGCTGGATGGCAGGAACTTTGATGGAGTGTTGTCTCTCTCTCTCTCTCTCTCCCTCCCTCCATCCCTCCATCTCCTCCAGTATCTCAGGAATCGCACACCTGTCAGTCTTCCCCTTGTGTGTGCCCAGGTTGCCTGCCGCAAACCCAGGGCCCGATTGTTGAGGCGTCTTTATGCGTGTGAAGCCGAGCGGTTCTTTATGCAAAATGAATGAGCAATCCACCGTAACCCGAGCCCTTTTCTGGTCCTTTCCACGCCCCTGCGGTACAACCCACACTTACTCACGGGCACGGCTGGCTGGCGGGCGGTAGGGTTCGCGGAGAAAAAAAAACTGACAATTCAGAAAATCACACTTAGCCGATGTGTGGGCTCAAATCTGAGGTCTCTGCGGTGGTCAGAGAGATGCTGCTGTGTTCGATTGTTAGATGCACCCTCTAGCATTTTGTCATTTTACCGAAGCCTTTTTTAAACCAGCTGAGGGGGAAAGAGTGGCGCACAGAGGCAGAGACTTGCACTGAGACAGCCTGAGAGGAGGCAAGACTAGTCATTTAGGGTGTGTGTGTGTGTGTATGTGTGTGTGTGTTTGTGTGCGCATACATGCATGAGATGGATGGGTGTGTGTTTGTGTGTGCATACGTGCATGTAATGGATGTGTGTGTGTGTGACTACTCTGACAGCAGCATTGCTGATAGCTCTTTGCACTCATTTCCTCGAGCCTCTAGACATCACAGCAGACACTGTTGCATCCATCTACTAGAGTGTGGTAGTCTATAGAGTACTACCAGTGTGTTAGTAATCTAAAGTGCACTACATAGTGTGTTAGTACTAGAGAGTTTGTGTAAATGAGAAAATACTCTCTGTGAAGTGTTGTATGATTCCCACCATGATAGTATACATACAGTATTTGACTATTGTGTGTGTGTGTGTGTGTGTGTGTGTGTGTGTGTGTGTGTGTTTGTCAGTGTAAAGCTAGCTAGTTTTCTTTCACAATTGTGTTTTCTGTGCTGTACGTTTAAGTTCTTTTTTTATAGTTTGCACCTCTGTACCGTATGCTAAATTATCACAGTGTGGACAATTAGAAAATACAAAGTAAATGAAATATGGCATTGTAGCCTAGCATCTTATCAGATGTTTTGTGGTTGTCATGGAGTAGATATAACTATATATGTATATGCTATAGTCTGTTATTAGCACCTCTAAAGCATTCTGTGTTTCCTTTAAGGTTCTGCATGTGGAAACAGAATAGAAATACAAATGACACGGGCACTCAGTTAGGACCTGGGACGCTGTGGAAGACTAGTGATTTTGTTGTTGTAACTTTAGCCACTCGACAACAAGTCACAGTCTACCTCAGCGAGCTGGGTCCCTTGCTTCCTTATCATCTGGTCACAGGTAAACACACACATTTGTCCACATCAAAACCCCTCCCACACACACACACACACACACACACACAAATATATTTTCACCTCGCTCCCTCAGTGTCTCACTAGGACATTAGATTAAATCATGTGTATGTTAGTATACACACACACATTCACCACACTCTGCAGGCACTTAGTTTTTTTCGATACGAATGTGTTTACATTGCACTGCCATTAAACATGTCCAACAAATTTTTCTGCTGTGTGAAATTTCATTGGGTACATTTTTATCATGAAACAGACATCTGTTGTAGCTCTTATTTTGATGGCCTGTATTTTCTTTTGAATATATTTTCTGTGCATTTCTATTGGCTACAAAAGTATGACCACTGAACCAGAGCCAGCTGGTAATTAAGACAAAAGCAGAGTCAAAGATGGTTGACAGGTTAAGAATTTCACAGAATATTCAGACCATGTTTTTCCCAGCAATAGATGTACAGCTTGGAAACGGTATCATGATCTCCAAATGTATTTAAAGCAACACCAAAGACCTTTTAGTACCTTAAAATAATGTTTTCAAAATTGTTTCAGTGGGCCATCAACTCGTAACAGGGTGAACGATCTTTGCTGCATTTGCTCTTCAGCCCTCTATCGGCTATAACGGCACTAAACAAGTTTGCCCAATCGGGTAGCGGTCGGTAGTTCAAGTAAAAACTACAGTTGACTTGCCTTATGGCAAGCTTCTGCTTCCAACCTGTAGAAAGTTTGAAACTCCTTGGTGTTGCTTTAAGGAGAATATAATTTAGGACAAATGTGACATCACTCAACTTTGAAAATGAAATGAAAGCTCTAAGCGAAAGTTCTACCAGGAAGACTCTAAGCGTTACGTCGCTAATCGTTTGTCCAATCATATGAACTCACCTGCTTTAAAGACCTACGCCAAATATTGTTATTGTGTAAATGCTGTAATCTAATCAGTGAATCTGATTAAATATTTGTACTCTATTTTAATTCTCTGAGTCTTAATGGGAGAACTTCAGGTGTGCATCAAGCTAGTGTGTGCAGTACAGTAGCAGTCTAGGACAGTCAAGCACGTCGATGACTAGCGTAGGCTAGTAAGTAGCTGTTGCACAGGATAGAGTTTATCATTCATATTATCATATCTATTCAGTTCAGTGAAAACATCAGAGTCCAGGAATGTTAGTGTCATTTAAACATAAAAAAGTAATAAACATTTGAAGTAGTCTATACACAGTTCTTAGGAGCATTTAATAGAGACAGAAGATTTTTTGTGTGGTTTATTGGTCAGAAATTCTATTGCTGTATCTACTATCTACTACACAAGTTACAGTGTTTGGGTTCATCAGATCAACATAAGTACACCAGCTAGGGGTAGGCACACTGGAGACACTGAATTACAAATTGGTCCTTCATGATTCTCACTGAAATTGACTTAAAGGGATTATCCGGAGTGAATCAACCCATAGTTCTGTTGACTGAAGCTGGATTTATACTTCTGCGTTGCGTCGTCGCAGACCTTCGCCGACACCAATCAGACCTTTGCCGACACTACGCATACACCTTTCGTGCGCATGAAAAAAATCCTGACTACGCGTCAAAGTGTCGCCGACACGGTACGCAGACCGACGCATACGTCATGGATTGTGATTGGTCCACTTTACATCAATTCCAGTTCTCCGCCTTTCCAGTGCGTTGTGTGTACAAGACCGGCATTTTTAAACTTACATAAATGGCCTTATAACTACCCATTCAACTGACAAAGACAGTTGACCATAGAAAGTAATGACCTGATAACTATGCTTATTAACCAGACAAAGCTTCCCATCAACGCATCCGACACAGTTTGGGAAGTTCCACAGTCTCCAGAAATCTCCGGCTATTGTTTCCCACTGGTTAGTTGACGGACAGGGCAAAAACTCGGGCTGCAGTGTTGTCCACAACGCTTTGCAAACATCTGACACAATAGATGACACTGTGGATGAGGCCAGCTTGTAGCTTACCGCTAGCTACAGCCTGTTGACTTGCACCAGAAGCCAATACTCGCAACGCAACGACCGGAAAACATACACGCAAAGGACCCTTTCTAAACTCAATAACCCCCTAGCGTTGTGGCAGTGAACTGCCACGCGTAGCAATTACGCGGACGCAGAGGTATAAATCGACCACGGAAGTATAAATCAAAAACGTCGGCGAAGGTGTCTGCGACGGTGTCTGCGACGACGCAACGCAGAAGTATAAATCCAGCTTGAGGCTGTCGAATGGTGTCTATAGGTATCAGAATGACAGCAGTAGGTACAACGTAGACCGAATTCACGAACTGGCCGCTAACGCTAAGCATATTGGGCATATGAAAGCGAAACTGATATGCCCTAATCAGTTAGCGCTGGCTGCCGTTTCGTTACTCGGTCTACCGTGCATGAAAAATCTGTCGTTCTTATACCTATGGATAGCACTTAGCATCGTGAATCAACAGAGCTACGTGTTGTTTCACTCCGGATAATCCCTTCGTCCAATTCTTTAATCGTCAATAGAAAAAAAACGGGAGAGGAGACTAAACATTGGATGGCTAATCGAATCTTGTTTAGTTTAGAATATGTTTTAGCATAGCTTTCTCTCTGAAGATGTCGCCTAGAGAACAAAAAAAAGCATTACAGTCTTATACAGTACTATAGTTTTATAACACAGCATGGTTTATGCTGTGTGAAGTGGTGTCACCAAGTGTGGCAGCCATCTTGGCTAGCTAACCAACAATTCTGCTTAGTCGGAATGTAAGGATGACTTGGTTGTTCTCAGTGTAACTGAGTATAGTGAGTGTAACTGCTTGAACTTTGAACTTGCAAATTGTATTCCTCCTGGACACCAGAGGGGCAAACTCCAAGGAGATCCACATGTGTGAGTGGAGTAATGTCCACCTTTCCTTCCTGCACCAACATGACCACACCCTGTTTTTAGCCCATGCACCGAGGTCCTGGCAAAGCTAGAACTTCTTATTTCCTTGCTCTTTGGAGTAAAGCGACCTGTGTTTTTAGGACTCCGTGTGCGCACGCACTAATGAAGGGCCTGCAATGAGGACAATGGAAAAATGAATGGTGGAACTTTAGAATCCATGAGAATTCTATTGTTGTCTCCTTAACGACCTAAATTTTCTTTTGCTTTACTGGCTGACAATTTGAACTGATTTCAACCGAACCTCTAAAAAGGGATTGAATTTGAGTGCTACATTGCACTAGATTTTGTGTTGGGATGTGACATGAGTAAGGTGCCTGAGTGCTCTTGTTTCATTATAAAGTTGTAATTGCCAACTAGGTTGGGCCTTAATTGAACAATTGCTCATTTTTCTATTTTAAGGGAAACTGATTTTAAAAGGGTTTCCGAGGTTTGAAGAAGCCATTTTCATTTAGAAAAACATTTGAAAAAGAGTTAAACAATTAAGGATAAAATATATTAAAGGAGAAATTATAAAATATAATGTATATCATTATACAAATTATATTATATAATATTTTTTATATCAGAAAAGATTAATAGATTATCATTTTAATTGTTGTGAAAATGGTTTCATTTTAAAAACATTCAGTTCAGTAAGACAGTAAAAGCTACTAGCTCAATCTGAACGTTTCCGTATTCCCATACTTTCTGACTTGGTTTACCCTAAACAGCACACAATAGGAACTGTTGATTGCATCTTTCAAAGTGAGTGGGTGTGTGTATGTAGGTCATGGATATGCCTTGTTATGGATGCCGAGGGATGCTTGAATCTTCGACAGGATGTATAATTAATTGATATAAGTGTATATCGTGTTCTCACTTAGTTATAAAGACGTCTCTATAGATTTGAAAGGTTAATTCTATTGCATGCCTGGTCCAATAGCATGGGAGCGCAACACTAGAAAAACTTTTTTTAAAACGAGACTAGCTATTTGAACCCGTTACAGTATACATATAATGTTTCTGATATACTAAACATATGATACTACAGTATGTGTGTGTGTATATATATATATATATATGTATATACACACATATATATTCTATACTGTGCTTGTACTCTTCCTCATACTAAACCACTTCATGGAAATTATCTATGGGTGAGATCTGTTTCATTGACAGTTCTGCAGTTCTGAAGTTCAGTTGTGAGAATTGCATGCATGTTTGTGTGTGTGCGATGACTATGTACATGAATGTGTGTGTATGTATAAAACACTGGACGCTGCCAAAATGGCTGGGCAGCTTAATCAAGAGCTCCTTCGCATGGGTATGAATATGTATCAGACGCCGTGACAATGGGAGTGGGTGGTACCTCAAATTTGCTGCGAATGGTGTAGGCTGTTTCCATGGTTACGGCCATGGCAACCCCTCCCGCTGAATGAGTTCTTCTTCCTCATAGCCTTCATGCCTCCTCTTCCTCCGATCCATTGGGAATGTACAGCACAGCTCTCTCTCTCTCTCTCTCTCTCACACACACACACACACACACACACACACACACACACACTATATTAAATAGACTGAATTAGTATTGGTCCAAAACATACTGAATTAATTCAGCCCTTTTCAATATACTGAAAACAGGCTTCTCAAAAAGGGATATCTCTTCTGGTAGGGTCCATCATGTATGATGTTATTTAACACTGCTTTGGGCTATCTGTGTATGTGTGTGTGTGTTTGTGTGTGTGTGTGAGAGAGAGAGAGAGAGAGTGTGTGTTATGTGGTGTTTATATTATTGCTTAAGGGTGCTGCTTCTGTTTGCAACCAGGTGGAAAGACATCTCACAGACATTTGAGAGTGAGTTTGTGTGTGTGTGTGTGTGTGTGTGTGTATCCAGTTTCAGAAGTATCTGCAGTCTTTTCTGAATCACAGAGCTTGTCTCTTGTTGTTGCGTCTGACATAATGGCGCGTTGAATCTTCACAAAAGCGAACTCTTTTGCCAAGAGTTCTAAATGGTTAGCTAAAAGAATTGACTGACATCTTCATTTTTTCAGTTTGTTTTGCATCATTTATTGTCAGCTACAGAGTGACTACAGAAATAAATGAAGCTGGTTTCCATGGTGCCATGGTCCCTCACAGCCCTGAGATGAACAGCTAGTGCAATCAGCTTTGTATCTAAGAACACTTGGAGAACCGTCAGCCAGAAGAAGCACACTGAGTGAGGAACTCTCCAATGCTAAAGTAGAAGCGTGGGTGGGTAGGAGACCGGGAAGTGTGTTCATGTGTGTGTGTGTATGTGTGTGTGTGTGTGTAAAGTCAAACAGTCATTAAAATCAGGAGACCCGGTACCGTGGCATATTCTACAGCGTGTCTCCGAGAGAGAAGGCAGAGAGAGAGAGCCCCTGGCAGCCTGATCTCCACCAAGAGCCCCTTTTGCAAGGCCCAGCTGCCATGCTAGTGTCCTTCGCTCCAACTGCCATGCCCACCATCTGATGCACATGAAGAGTGTGGAGAGTGGGGGAAGAGACTCCTGCTGTTCCCCAAATGCTATACTGCTCAGTGCTGCCGTACGACAGGAGCTGGGAGATGCCATGCGAGGTCCACAGAGTGAGTCCTCGCTAGATAAATTGTTCTCACTACGTGGTTCCATGATTTAATGGCTCTGTTTGGTGTTTAGTATTGAGGAAAATTAGCACACGGTGTGTCAATAGGGAGCAGCCAACAAAAGGTCTGGCAATGGTAGGCCCCATGGTCCTATGTAATGTGTAGTACAGTGGTATGCCGTTTGGGAAACAGACAGACATTTTGTCTATACAAATGACACTTCGTTTATTGTCTGAAATGTTCTGTAACATCACAAATATACCATGAATTCAGCAGAACTAAGAATCTTATAGGTACTAAAAAAACTTAATTTAATGATGATAAATGACAAAGTGAAACATCTTTCAGTGAACGAAAATACAACTACAAAATACTGTGCATTATAATGCATAAATATATTAAAAACAATTACACAACATGAATCAATAACACAATATACTCCAAGTCAAAGTGTCTTGTGTCCAAGGTGTATGCTAGTCTTTACAACCTATACTATCAAGCTAAATAATTAGCAACCTTTCCAGTTCATCAACATTAGTAATATTCACAGAGAGCAGCTGAGATCCTGTGATTTATTAATTCCCAATGGGTTGAGGAGTGGACAGTTCATTTATCCCCAAGGCTTCATAAAAGGGGTTTTAATCCTGTTATTTCTTTCTAGGGTTGGGCAGCAGCTTTTGAAATCCAGTCAACATGAGGGAGGTAATAGAAGCTTTCTTATCATTGTAATGTCTGGCAGGTTCACACAGGACACATTTCCTACATGTAGAAAGAGCACTAGAAAAGATCCACGTGTCCTGACTATAACCCACCCAATTTATTAACTTTCCAGGACATCTCTTCCGAAGAGTACCTCAGGATTAATAGGTGCAATACCATAGTCAGTTACGGTATCTGATTGATGCCATGTGTTTAGCAATCCTTAAAGAAGGGCTAAGCAACGTTGTGTTTTTTTCTCTCACGAGCTCCCTCTAAAGACCGCTGTATTGCATTGTACATTACATTGCAAGTGCTGTATCTACTGCTATAGGCCACAGTGGCGCATTCTACACCGTTCGTTCGCCGTGTAATGACTCATTTTAGCATCCTAAACAGTATGAAACGGATCAATTAAATGAAAAATGTTGCATAGTGGGCCTTTAACTTTCGGTTAACAGACATCAGACCACATTAGCACCTAGTTGACATGGGCTGGTAAGCAGTCTATACATTCCTTGATGTTATATTTCTGACCATTTCTGCACTCAGCCTACCAACACACAGACCACTAGCAAATACTGTAGTTGATTTGGGTTGGTAAACAGTCTGTATATTCATTCACGAATGTGGGTGGTTTAATGTTTTTGTATCAAAGGTGGCACAGTAATTAGCAAATAGTCGCTAGAAAAGCCAATGGGATTGTATAGGTTGCTGGTACACAGATCTGACCACATTACCTTTTATGTCTCTGAGATGATAACCATCATGCTTTCAAGAGCAACATGAGATACAATAATTTGACAATGATGGTATTTGCTTCAGGTACATTGTGTTTAGTCATACCGGTGACTTACAGGAAGATCAGGATATGTTTTGTGAGCAATTCATACAGAAAAAAAGAAAATGAAGATTCACACAGTGTGTTGACTGTGTTGCCATTTGTCATTAGAATTAATAAATTGCTTCTGTGTCCTCCCTGAGTTTTTTTTTTTGTTGTTGTTTTGTTCATTTTTAATTTCATTTTATCTATACAGTCATGTCTTGTGGTGCTTCACAGCAAAGAGCACCTATGAGCAACAAGGGCAAGGAAAAACTACCTATAATTTTTCACCTTGTTATAGTTTTAGAAAGAAATCTTGGGCAACAGAGGGAGAGCAACAGTAAACCAACAGTGAATTCAAATGATGCATTCCAGCCATAGACTGTTGGTTGAAGCACAAAGTATCTGCCAACTGTGTAGTAACACTTTGCACAAAGTGAAATGATGTGAACTGATGCATCAGGGTAGTAAATTGTGCCCATATTTCATGATTCCATTCCATGACCCCTCCGGTGCTCCGTAAATAAGTTCCTGTGACATGCCACCGCCCAACTCAGAGGTTGTGTAGGTACATTCAAAACCTTTTCATTTAAACTAGGATTAAGTTTGGTGCAACATAATTAGTCAGTAAACATAATTCGTGAAAATATGATTCATTACACACGACTGAACTCTTCCACAGGAAAAGTGAGATTGCCCATTAATGTGAAGCTAACCTGCACAAACGGACGCTTTGACAATGACATGGTGTGATTTCTAAAGCATTATTAGGAATCATATTAGACAATATGCAGGAGGATCATTTGCGTTTGCCTCATTCAGGAGATCAGAAATGAAAATAATCTTGTAACTGCAGATTTTAGATATGACGCTAGTCATTCAAACGCTGTATGAGATTGTCTATATGTGGGTTCTCTGCAGAGAAGGTAAAAGCGCCAGGATTCAATGATCTTTGCTCGCAGTTCTTGTACTTCTGTTAATATCCAATCAGATGAGTGCTCCATGTTCGTTTTATAGATTAAGGTGGGCAAGGCCAGGGCAAGTAAATTTGAATGAAATTGAAATGTGATCATTTGTAGAGGAACCCAGAACAGTATGACCTAAAGGTGGCTAAGTAGGGACTGCGCAGTAACAGCCCACAGAATAAGAGTGTGGAGACCACAGAGTGCACATGCTCCATACTGTTTCTCTCTTTCTCTTGCTCTCTCTCTCTCTCTCTCACACACACACACACACACAGGCACCTCTCATTCCCTGCTCAACCTTCACATATATACAAATCTTCCCATTCTCCTCATCTTACACTTGGGCTTATTTAATCTGGCCTTTCCATATCCATGCTTAACTACCTATTAAAGGCCAAAACTGGCAAAATAAAACAGCCTTTTCATGTCATTTCACACAAGCACGACATCCATCTGCTCCTGACACAGCCCCTTTGTCAAATTTTACAACCTGTTGTGGCCCACAAGTCAAAAAGTTTGCCCACCCCTGCACTAGGCAGATAACTACAGCAACATGGTATGTCCAACAGTGTGGCCATTAATGGATAACTACCGACGCCAGACTTGCTGTCTGACAACCAGAGGTAAATAAAACATTGTTTTGCACTTGCTCTCGTTAATGCTGTAATAACCCATTTAGCAAATGCCTCTCTGCTTCAGAGTCCAGACTCGACAGAGATCTAACATCACAGAATAGAAAGAAAATATGTTTTTACAGCTGTTGACACAAGCCACAAACCCACACGCCCCCAAAGCAGAACTAAAGCAATCAACCTGTATTATTATCTGAACTCATTTTAATTTTCATTAAGGTAACAGATTAATTAAATTTGCTGCGAGTTCAAATTTAATTACAACACAGCAACACAGTCCTGCACATTTTCATCCATTTCACAGCATCCCAATGGCCAGTGCTATAGCCTCGTTTTGACACATATTGATCTGCTTTGCATCTTAGTCTTGCTACAGAGATATAGGGAACCAATCCATTCCAAAACTGAGTTTTATCCTATAGGCTTAACAAATGCTTTGTTTCAGTTTGTGAACATATCCCATCTCCCTCTCCAATGTCTTCAGTGGCATTTGATCTATGCCTGTTAATCCCCCATCAATGAAGCTGAAGATTAGTCTGTGTGAGAACCAAGCTACCCGTTGTGTATGTCTTTCTTGGTAGCTCTACCAGACGACCTCACTAAAATGGACTTAAATGACTACTTCTAAAACTACCAGTCAAGTCAAAGCTATATTGGTTTTGTAGCCTACTGAGGCTATTTGTGCGACTCAGGACAATTAGGTGATTGAATCACCTGACACCTTAGAAACCTTGCTAGATTTTATTGCCACCTGGAGGGTGGCCCAAAAAGCAGTCCGTTTAAGGACATTAAAGTGTTTCAGTTGTATGAGCACACCAGAGGAACTACAGAAGAGCAAATGATGATTATTTTACTTTTGTTTACTAAAACAGGCCCCATCCCATCCACCAGTCACTACTTTAGTTCTGCCTTCAATTCACATCGAATTGCTTTGGAAATGATTGTGTCCACATTTAGGCCCCAATACTTGCCTAGGCATGTTTTTGCTCTCTTCCTGAGCAAATCAAACCCATTTTTTCTCCGAGTCCTAATATAGAAAAGGACAGAAATTGTGATGAAAAAGAAAAACTGTTCATCATGCCCTATAGGCAAAGCATGACTACCAGTGAAGGTAACACTAGATGCATTGCTGCCCTCTTGTGGCATGGTACTACAATTTTTCAGTTTTGCTTGGCGGATGTTTTATGTCACATGCTGGTGGTAGTTATCATAAAGAAACGGGGAAACTGCAAGGAAAAAATGTTAAAAATGTTTTTTGTCAAGACAGATAAAAATGACAGACAAAAATGACTAAGACAGATAAAAATGTTTGATGTGTGGTCCTTACACCTAAAAGTGTGTAGTAATATGTGAGGTTTAAAAACCTATACAATCTTTATTTCCTCAGCCCAAGGTTTAGGGGTTCATTAAAAAAAATGATTACTGCAACACTACTACTACTAGTTGCCAAACCAATGGAAAACATTTTAAAATCTTGTATGTATACATGTGGACATAGATTATTGACATTTTTGCAAGAAATGATCCAGCAACACCATTTCCTGTCAGTGACAGTAATATCAGCAGCCTAGGGTTAGCTGAAAACAGTTACAATGTCAGTAGCACATATTATTTTCAATTTATTGTAAATATATTTAATATTTATTGTTGTTGTTATTGTTATTGTTACGTAAAGAAAGAAAAATGGTAAATTAACTGCATTTATGAGGCTGTTCTATACCTGCAATGTATGACTCACATTCACCCATTCACACACTGGTGGGCGTACAGTACAAGGTGCCAACCTGCCGCAATTTGGGGTTCACTGTCATGCTCAAGGACGCTTAAATGGGGGTCAGGTGAAGTGGGGCTCAAACCTGTTGCCAAACAACACCTCTACCACCTGCGCCCCCAGAAATCTACAAATCTATAGACTTTAAAGTAGGTCTAAGCAACAGTCTGTTTTTGTCTCTCATGAGCTCCCTCTAAAGACCGCTGTATTGCATTGTATTGCACTGCATTCTATTGGAGGTGGACCGCTGCTGTTGAACATTGCAAATGCTGTATCTACCGTTGTAGGCCACAATGGCGCATTCTACACCGTCCGTTCGCCGTGTAATGACTCATGTTAGCATCCTAAACAGTATGAAACGGATTAATTAACTGAAAAATGTTGCTTTGTGGGCCTTTAAAATGCTGGAAGGGGAACATCTTGCCGGGTCCCTTGTAGGCTCGAGTCACAGGTGGAATTGAAGGAAGTAAAAGAGTCACTCTGCAGGGTCATGACCCCATGCGATCACAACATGAATATGACACATGAATGTAATTAGGAGCCTGGTCAAGCTTAGAGAAACACATGACCTTTTTATTCGCCGGCTTACCTGCAGTTCCATATGTAGGCAGAGGCAATCTGGGTCAGGTCACAAGTACTGTAGTCATTAGGGGTGGCATATTTTTAGGATGACTTTTAAAAATGACATGCAATTTGGCTTCTCTGCATTACAGCGGCTGCAAAAGACTTCAGAAAGACACAAGAGCAAATTGTAATTTCTGATGGTGAATAACCGAAATTCATTTAAAAAGGTGCTATATTCCTTTAAGAGACATTCCAAAGTAACTGATTGAACAATTCTGAATAAAAACCTGTATCATTGCCATTATTGTCATAATTATCCATGCAAGGGCGTTACTTTGTGCTGAAGATTGGGGGAGGGGTGTAAATATAAAGATACCTACATACAAACATAAATAACTCATAATTTTATTAACCGGAAAGATGTTATTATATTGGGGAGGTTATATTGGCTTGATCTGATTATTGGGGGGGTCATGACCCCCTAACCCCCCTGGATATTACGCCCCTGTGGCTGAGGGACGCTAGACTGGCTCTTGCTCTGATCAGTGCTCTGCTTTGGTGCTTCAATATAGTTGCAACATAGCAAACCCATAGCAAATGTTTCACCACTGTTCATAATACCCCCAGCTAATTTGTACATAGTGACTAACAACTCACTTTAATTTTTGGTGTAATTTACTGTATATTTGTATATCTTGCACTTCCTGCTCTTGCATTTCTTATAAGATGTCAAACCTCATTTCATTAACCTTTATTTATACATGTGTAATGACACTGAAGGTGAATATAGTCTAATCTAATCTAATGATGGTGTTACAGTACACAAATGGTGCTATTGACACAGTAACAGTTATTAAAGTGTATACATAATTTTGCAAAACACTTAGGCCTACATTAGATTACATAGATTTAATAAAAGGCCAGAGAATCCATCCATCCAGGAGTATTGACATTTTCGTTATGCACAACCTCAGTTACAAAATGCTGCCATTGAAGAGCACTTAGAATGGTTGTTAGATAAACTTAATGTGTGTCACCTAACTAGAACAAACTAAAGGAATAAAAAACATTACTTCGAGATAACATTAGTGTTATAGTTTTTTTTTTTGCACTAAATGCTGCCCAACTTATTGAAAGCTTTTTAAGCCTAGCGCTATTTTGCTGGAGCTCACGGGGTTGAGTAAAACTAAGCTCCTCTTTGGCATTTCCCATCACATAGGGCAATCAAAGAAGGTAATGGAGTCAAACAGGAAGCCTATGTCAATTTATCCCCCACCTGAAGTAAAAGGCATTATAGAAATATAACAGGTTTGATATAAAGTCTAGTAAAGTCTAGTAGAACTAGATCCAAGTTCTTCGAGAGCAACACCAAAATGTGGTCAGGACATGGCATCACATACTTGGAGTTCTGTTGACATGACAACACATGCTTGGAGTTTGTACCTGTTTGTCAATGTAAATTAGATTCAACTTTACTGTCAATACACATGTATAAATACAGGGTAACAAAAATCAGTTACCCTGGAAACCTAATAAAAATGTGAGATTCATAACTAAATGTAATCATTTTTTTCTCCTACTTCCTACTTCCCAAAGGTTCCACATGTGTGTGAGCAATATTAAAAAAAGAAAAAACAACAGGACAGTGCAACTAATTGAACTTGCAGGATTGGCCTATGTAATTTCCAGTCTTGCCACTAGATGGAGCAATGTGCATAGTGCATTACAAACGACAAACGAGCTTTTAAAAAGAAATCAGGTTCTTTGGATGATGATGGCACAGATGGTATATGTGGCCTTTGTCAGTCGGAGGGTTGCAGGTACGAGCCCCGCTCTTCCTGATCTCATTGAAGTGTCCTTGAGCTGAACCCCAAATGGAGGCAAACACATGTAAAGTGCTTTGAGTGCCTGTAGGAGTAGAAAAGCACTATATAAATGCAGTCCATTTATTTGCTCATAAATATCTATGCAAATATATCTGATAACAAGTGGTGGGCTTTTGCATCCACATTTTGATTCACCGTTTTAAATTGTAATGGAAAGCAAGTGGTATCAAATCCAGGCAGTTGCATTTATATGAAATTGTCTATAATCCCCCCCCCCCCTCCCCACCCTCTTGGGAGCTTTTAATGTGTTGTATTATTCACTCTTGTTTCCTCCCACTACACTGCGGATACAAACAACTGTTGCCTAAAACCGGCGGCGAGCCAGGCTAGGCTTGTTAATGCGACGCAGAAATTAGTTTCTCGTTACTGCAGTGCCCTCTCTACCTCATTTCATGGGCTTTATGTGTTCCGTTGTTATTGGCAACACAGAACAGAATTACAACACAGATAATAAAGAAATAACAATAAAATGATTTGTTTTTTTTTCTACAAACAACATGAAGAAATGTGGGATATCATGACTTGACTGCAGAAATTGTTTTCTACTGGACTTTTCAATGTGAGTGCTATAGGCCTAAATAAAAATGCATCATCAAAGGCTAAATCATTAAATTAAAGGCCCATGTCTTGGAATAGGCCAAAAACAAAACATTACTTACCATTCTTACATACATAACACTCGTACCAAAGTTACCACTTTAGGCAATGGTACACATGTATTATGAGTGAATGAATGAATGAATGAATGAATGAATGAACTCCTTAAAGGCCCACTATGCAACATTTTTCATTTAATTAATCAGTTTCATACTGTTTAGGATGCTAAAATGAGTCATGACAAGGCGAACGAACGGTGTACAATGCGCCACCGTGGCCTATAGTGGTAGATACAGCGCTTGCAATTTTCAGCAGCGCGGACCGCCTCCAATAGAGTGCAGTGCAATACAATGCAATACAGCGATCTTTAGAGGGAGCTCGTGAGAGAGAAAAACAGAACGTTGCTTAGCCCCTCTTTAACTGCTGTTGCAATAAATCATGTCCCTAGTCAGAAGTACACAAACAAGAACCAGTGAAATTACTGGTCATCCTCCTGCCCATCATACACAAACATCACATATGGGGGTAGACAGGACAGGAAGAGTGTGTGTGTGTGTGTGTGTGTGTGTGTGTGTGTGTGTGTGTGTGTGTGTTTGTTTGTGTGTGTGTGTGTGTGTGTGTGTGTGTGTGAGTGTGTTCATTTTTCTACAGCCCTATCTGTCAACGCTAGCTGCCAGTGATTGAGTCTAAGTATCACCAAATGCTGTCATTCTCATACTTACCAACAGCCCCACAGAACAAGGCTACGGTATAATTCACTCCGGATAATCCTTTTAAGTGTGACGACACACTAATATAGACTATCAGCAAGAATCTAAAACTACTTTCCCCCCCGACAGCAGGCCACTCCCCCGCCCAGTCTTTGCTCACCTAAACACAACTGAAGTGCAGCCAGCATCATCCTGACTAATTCAGCGCTTGTCAGGCGCAGAAATGGTACGCATTAAAACGCTTGTCCTCTCCCCGAAGAACGTCGGGCATATCATGTGTCTCTCAGATGTGAAAGATGACACCACTGCAGACGCGCCATTATGGGCACTGCATCTTCTTTATGGCTCTGCCTGAGGATTCACACTGACTGCAGTTTGGGCCCCACAGGACAACAGCGCTCTGGTCTTCAGAGACAGATACAGGATAAAAGACACTGAAGCAGACACTGAGAGGACTACAGACCATTTTACAGAGCAAAATGTCTCACCGCTGCACTACCTATACTGCACACATCATACACTTACAAGATACAGCAGACAAGATAAACTCATGAATTATTTATCTAACAAAAACAGAATGCCTCGTTCATTTCTTATGTTTCCTATTGACAATAATATGAATTCAGCATCTACATGAGACACAAGGACATCTAGGTGACACCACCATTTTTTTTACACCACAGACTTAATAAACCAGTAGCAAGCAGTGGATGATGCAGTAAACATGATGCTGCACTTCATTCTGCCTTAACCAGCCTATGCTAGCATCCATTTTGTGGACTTCAGCTTGTCATTCAACACTCCTCACTGCCAAACGCTCTCAGCTCACTGTATCTCCTGACTGACAAGAGCCAGCATGTGCGACTAGGAGACACCTGTCACATCTGGAACGAGGATAACCAGCACTGGTGTACAAAATGGATGTGTCCTTTCACCACTGCTTTTCCTCCTTTATGACTGTACCTCTAACGGGGCCCATTTATTACTGTATGCTCCAAAAATGTGCAGATGGCACCACTATCCAGGATAGTGATTAGTCAGCCTATCAGAAGGAAAGAGGGTGATATATTTGCTCTTCTGCAATAGACACCACTTAGAGATAAACACTCATAAACACTATCACATATTTGAGAACTGGTGGTGAAAGATATCTTCAGTTACAATATGTTGATAAGCTCAAGAGAGGGAAAGTAGGACTGCAGCTGTTCTTGTGTCTGGTTGTTTTGGTGAGCAAAGATCTGTAGCGCCTGCAAGAGGAGAGGAGGTTAAAGAGAGTATGCAGGATATACATAATATATAAAAGAGTATGCATATATATACATAAATTGAACACTATTGCACTAGTTGCACTACAAGCCCCCATTCCATGTACTTGTATTGTGTCTTTTTTTGTTTATCAGGTTGACATCCACCAAAGTCATATTCCTTGTGTAAGGACAGGCTACTAGGCTAATAAAAGATCTGATTTTGGATGACCCTGGCAGGGTGACAGACAGTGTAATTTATATAGAGCTTTCCATAATGGTAGTTATAGCGCCCACAGTGGCTGGTTCTGTTATAGCACATGCAGTGAGCTTGTTCGCAGCTTATTGTTGCATGCTGAGTTCTTCAGATCAAATAATGCCTGCCACTTGCTGCTGTGCTACCCAGTGACTTCATTAGTCCCCCAAACAATGCAACTTGTTTCTCTCCTTTAGCAAATTACATTAATCCACTTGCATGGGTTGTTTCTGAAATAGCACAGACGGTTCAAATGGCATACTAAATATGACATATAAGGAACTAAGGGAAAATGCCCTACAGAAAGTACCTAGCAATCGTAGTTATTCACCCCTGGTGACATTCTTTTGGGAAATGTCCAAGGACTTTTTTTTTGTTTCGTTTTGTTTTTGTTGTTTCTTCAAACAGGTAGGCCTTTGTCCATGTCTTTGACCATGTGTTGTGTGGTCCAGGTGATAGTTTATATGTTTTAACCAAAAATGAGCAGGAATCATTTTAGAAGAAATGTAAGATTATAAGCACTGGGCATTCATGTGTTTTAAAACACTGGGATGTATAGCCTGGACTGAAAATGCTCGATGGGAGTTCTGAGCGAGACGTTTTGATTGATCGGCGGGGTTTATGTTTGTGGGCCGGGCTCTTGCGTTAGATCCTGGGAGGAGCAGGAGGACGCTCTGCGGACAACGCAAGGTGTCAGCACATAACGAGAATGTAGTCAAGGAGAATCCCCTTCCGGGCAACATACCCTTTCCCCATTACATCACGACCCGCATTTAATAGAAGTAGCGGATTTTCAAACAAGTTTGTCCTCCCCCCTTGTGTGTGGTCACCAGTTAGTCGCGGATGCGCCACTGTAAAGGGGAGGGGTGGGTAGATTTTCCCCAATAGCCGCGTCTGTTTTGCTCGTCTAACTGTCTAACATTCCTGCGGATCAAAGATCGCTTTCATTTGCTGGTATGGAAACTCACGGCTGCGGCAGTTTAACGTCTATTCCATTAGGAAGCGAAAGCGAGGGAAATGAGGAGATGACCATGGCCAAGGAATAAAGAATGGACTTGCTTGTGCCGCAGTCATGGCCAGATCTGCCAACAGATGCACTCAAGAAGGAGATTCCAGAGTGTCAGTCCCTTCAGAGCGGGCAGAGGCCCGGGACTTCGCCGAACCCCGGGAACTGTCTCTTGAAGAAGTGCTGAAATCCTACGAGCAGCCCATTAACGAGGAGCAAGCTTGGGCGGTGTGCTATCAGTGTTGCAGCTGGCTGAGAGTGCCGCGCCTGAACCGGTCCGAAGACAGAACAATTTACCAAGTGAAAGACCCATCTTCAATATTCCTTCAAAGAGACGGAACCGTTTCTCTGCACCCGGAGATCTGGAACGGTAATTGTAATAACACCAACTTCACTATTGCTACTAATGCTCCTTTCTAAAAACTCGTCCGATGAACATCCGCATCATTAGCTCACTCGTGCAATGTTGCAGTTTGCCCACTAACTTGTCTCGTGTTTGTGTTTTTCTTCACATTTCCAGCGTGAGCTTGTTTTCTCTGCGACTCTGTATCAAAACAAGCGATAATAAATCAAAAAAGGCCTGTTTCACCTTGTCGCCAAGGCATTCTTGAAATAAGCCGGTTTAATATAAATAATTAACATGCTACTATACAGTCTTTCCTTTGCTAACAGCCATGTTTGTGAGGGAAAAATAATGTACACATCTTAAACTGAATTTCTGGCAAACATTCCACTAATACCGGGTCTTTATGTGCCTGCCTTGGTTGGACGCATGCTGTTCTTTTTTACGGTTTCTCGACTCAAAGTCTGCAGGCCTACTTGTACGCATTAAGGTAGCAGGCGTGTAAAGTGAGGGGTTGTTATGTGCATTAATTAATGCGCAGCCTATGTTTACTTTTGGTGTGGCATCTACAGTAGCCTGAGTAACTCCTGAGTTCTTGGCCTGTTTAATAGGCTCTACTACATCGCCCCAGTGTAGATTTCCCAACATTTTAACATTTAAGAAGTGTTCATTATGCTCAGTTGCTCATATACAAATTACACGTAGGCATACTTGTGGAAGAGAGGTGTTAGGTGTTATGCCATTGAATAGCCTCTTCAAGATAAACTGTTCAGAAAACATGTTTGCGTCTTTGTTTTTGAAACTAAAGCTTGACTGATCTCTGTTTTCTTGGTGTTGGCTACCTAAACTCTGTTATGACTGACACGGATCTTGTCGGTTATTGAACATCATTTTTCATTTTCATTTGTCATAACAGAGACACTAGGCCTACCTATTTCAATGTGTAGCGTTGGTTATATTTTAAGCATTACATAGTAAATAGTGTTTTTCCAGTTCAGGTCAAGATTGTTTTTAATTCTTGGAGACTATTGTTGGTTGTGGTCAGGATCTTTCTGATCTATATTTAGCTGTATTCAGGGAGGTCACATGTAACCCTGCTGTCCATCAGGAGCTTGTTCAAGGTGAATGGACCTATTGCCGGAAAGGAAATCATCCACCTTTTCTCATGTTCTGTCACCTCTATTCCCTCTTTCCTTCCATTTTCTCTCTCTCTCTCTCTCTCTCTCTCTCTCTCTCTCTCTCTCTCTCTCTCATAGTCTCTGTATTACAATGCTCTCTCTCTCTCTCTTTCTTTCTCTCTGTCTCTCATAGTCTCTGTATCACTATTTTCTCTACATGTGTGCACTGTATGTCACTGTCTTCCCTTGAAAACCCCTTTAAAATTTCCATAGCAACAGACAGCAAACTGCATCTTGGGAAAGCAGAGAAATGGAGGTTTCATGAATAATATTATCAGTGGTCTCTGGGGTAGGCATACAAAATAATAGTGCACTGTTTGGGGAGAGATTACACTTATATCTGACCACTCCCCCCCCCCTCCCCACCCACCCATCTCTCTTTCTCTCTTTCTTTCTCTTTCCTGTGGGTTCTTTTCAAGTCTTAGGGCTCCCTAATCGCTGTCTGTGTCTCTCTCTATAGTCCTTCACCTTCAGTGTTTGTGAGGTTCTATTGACCACTTTCCATTATGTTTTTAGACTCTAACTCTCAAAAATAGCACCTGCCCTGACCGGTTTAGGCTGAAAGAGCTCCAGTTTCAGTGTGTGTGTGTGTGTGTGTGTGTGTGTGTGTGTGTGTGTGATTGTGTCCGCACCCAAGTGTACAAGTGTAAATCTGCAAATGAGAGTGGGGACATTGCATGGAGATGTTTTGTCTCCCTCTTTCCACAGCAATGTTCTCTGCTGTAGAGCAATCTCGGACTTTCTGCCTAGAAGCCCTTCCAATCTCATCTCCTTAATTTTGCCAGAGCCTTGCCCTGCTTTCTGGGCCTCTCTGTAGTCAGAGAGAACGGTACTGACCTCTGGCTTGTTGTATCTCATCTCAGGTTTTGGCTGCAATGCTGATCGTGATGTTTTAGCCCCCATGGGTGCCCTAAGTGATGTCTGAGTCAGGCGTTCTGTGTTCTACGCATGGAAAACCAAACTGCCAGAGAGCAGTAAGCAGTGTGGTTCAGGTCTAATAACATAAACATGAAGCTGCTTCACCCATTATAACAAGGGGGAAAGGTAGAGAAAACCCATTCATCTAGAGATCTAGAATCTAGAATTTCACCATTCTTATAGAATTTTCACTCTTGACTCGTCACATGACGCATTCATGTTTAGAGATCTAGAATTTCCCCCTCAGAATTCCCGAACTTTCCCCATTCTTTAAGAATCCTCCTTTTTTACACATTTATGTTGCATTATCAGTTACTTAGTGCATAACACTGTATAAGGGGGAACCTCCCATGCCATGCAGGTGTCTGATGGCTCAGCTCATTGTTGGAGTTTGGCGAGCGAGCCCCATTATGTTTCAACAGCAGCAGCTTTTGAACAGGAGAACTGTGGGAAAGGGGCTGAGTGGTGTGAGACTGGTCTCAGATCTGTCATCTCTTTCTTTCCTTCCGCTCCTCAGATGACACAGAAGCACTATCAACGCTGCCCGGCGCTGAGAGCCAGGTGAGAGACTGCCCCTATTGACACACAAATCCAACCTCTAGAAAGACCGTATCTAAATAAACAGCCTGCCTCGGAACTTTGCTCTGATCATGTGATTCACGATAAGGGCTGGCATTCCTTTTATTTGGCAGATGCTGTGATTCAAACTGTCATGACATTACCTGTCAAACAATATATATAATATAAAAAACAAGTACAAGCAAAGCTCATTCAGACAGAAAACAAAAATGTGCAATAATAAACCTGACTATACACCTGACATACACCTGACATACACGCACATATTCGTACTTAATTTGTACGTACTTTATCCTATATATTGATGCTTTTTTTGCAAACTAGTTTAAAGTAACCTTTTTGTCTTCACTCACCCCCCTCTCCCTCAGCTGGTTCAGTCCCTGGGAGTGGCCATCTACAAGGCCCTGGACTGGGGATTGGATGACAGCGAGGAGCGAGAGCTCAGCCCCCAGCTGGAGCAGCTCATTGAGCGCATGGTTGGGGGGGTCGAGGCTACCGACGGCGGGAGTGAACCCGGGGGCAACGGCGCAACTGACGAAGGCTACAGTGGTCAAGAGGAGGAAGAGGAGGAGGGCGGCAACGAAGGCGAGGGGGCGTCACGTGCAGTGCGCACCTTTTGCCAGGTGGTGGCGCTGTGTGCAACCCGGCTGGCCAACCCAACACTTGCCCCAGAGCACTACCAGGCAGTGTGCAGGGCCCTGTTTGTGGAGACCCTAGAACTGCAGACTTTCCTGCAAAAGATCAGAGACGCCAAAGAGGTACGCTCCAATGGGTGAGGAGGGAGTTAGGGGGCGCCGGAAAACCAAACAAGTGAAAAATAAATAGCCCAAATAAGTAAAGAAAGGGATGTTGTGTTCGGTTTCTCATCAAAAAATGCACGGTAAGTCTAGAAGGCCACAAATAAAGAATAAGTTTTGACAACACGCATCAACATTACAACCAGCAACGAAAATATGTGTTACCTGTCCATTGTCAGGAGAGAGTTTTACCATTGAACTTTTCACACAGCTCTACCTACTAGCTACAAGGGCAGATTCTACTTCTGTAATGACCACAGATAAACAGAAGCCATGGCAACAGTCAACATTTTGTTATTTTTATATTTTCTATTATGTTTAGGATAAGTTTAGGATGTTTACGAAAGTAATTCCTGGATGACCTTCATGAAATTGTCTTTATCACTTTGTCAATCAACAGTCAAGAGTCTCAAACATATCATTGCGAGTTCCTATCCTTTGGTTTGTAAACAAATCTATGTCTTGTCTGTAAGCGGTGGCCTTTTATTTGAAAAATCCCAGACACCAGTAACTGTAAAGGATTTATTTTTTAGGCTGCGTCTTGATTGAATATACACTCTACATCCTTTTTTCACTCGGAGTTTTAGATGACCCTACAAAACTGCCACGAGATAAGGCTCCTCAGTGGCCTGCTCTCCCCTTGATCCCTTGATTTCAGAGAGTCCTTGTTTCAAGTGTTGCCGATCATCACACTGAATTATTCATCGCCCACTTCACTGCATTCATAATGGCTGTGAGTCAGTGTCTGCCTATACTCTTGCTTCTTAGTGCCATTGATCCTGGGGTGGGTTGGGGTGGGTGGTCGGGTGTCTCCCGCTCCTGTAGGTGCTGAAGAAGATACGGACAGAGGAGAGCCAGGAGGACCGTAACGCGGCGGAGTTGGACGCCCTCAAAAACACAGACTGGGTGAGAGACTCAGCAGCCGGGTTTAGGGAAAGGTCCGGTCCATTGTGGTCAAGTCAATTCAAGCCAAGTCAAGTGTTTTTATTGTCATTTCAGCCCTATACACAGTATAAAGTGAGATGAGACAACGTTCCACCATGGATCTAAGCGGTGCTACATTAAGATGCTCCTTAAGGTTTCTGCTATGTAGCTCGATTGTTATCCTCGTTTTGTAAGTCGCTTTGGATAAAAGCGTCTGCTAAATGCATAAATTAAGATAATAATAAATAAGACACTGGGACAGGCTACGTATGGTGCACATAGACTACATTGGTAGGCTACATATAAGTTACGCTACATCTACTGCACCAACATTATAAATATACCGGTAATGTACATAAATTGTGTTAAGACAATAGACAGTAAAACAGGGACTTTTCTTCAGTGTTCAAAGGAAAAGTCTAAAGCCCTGTCATTCGAGTTTAGAGTGCTGTTAGTTGGAAAAAGAATGAGAAAATGTGATCCAACATAGACTGAATAGTGAACTCACAGTTAACACTGACTGAATGGGTCACAGAATACTCCTTCGTTTATATTTTCCAATGCCACATTAAAGTAACATTAGCTGTCAGTTTGCTACGTGATCCACATTGTGATTGCCTTAAACAACAAAACAAAGTGTGTTTGATTGGATGTGTTTGGCATTATCTAGAGATCATTACAACAGCTTTGGTCTATAACACACTCTGAGCCCAGTCTCTTCTCAGAGAACTGTATGGATGGTCTTGGCACAGAGAGTTTTTAGCTCAATTCAGTTCCCTTTTGGATGGCTCTCAACCGACTTCCACTTCCACAGACGCCAGCTGCACATTTATTTGACTGCAGTCGTCTCTCAGTCATTTATGTTTTTCATAATTAAGTCTCCCTATCTCCCATAACAACAGAATAGGAATTTATAGACTCCGTCTCTAAATGCCATCTGTTTTAACAAAGAGGTAATGAATGGAAGAGTATTAAATGCCAGGGATTT
>JAGFZM010000323.1:0-22468 GCA_017657215.1 Limnothrissa miodon | reverse complement strand
TATTTTTGTTGTGGAAGAAAAGAATGCCTTTTTGGGTGGAAAATTCCCCCTCTCAGATGCCCTCATGTCCAAAAAAAAACAACCAGCTCGGAGAAAAGAACAGAGATAGGAAACCTGTGCTTCCTGTCTAGCGACCTTTGACCTTTGAGAGGGAGTGGGAGGGCAGAAACAAATTTCAGAGCGAATGGCAGAGTTTGGAGAGATTGAGGCAGAAGATTGCACTGTTTATGCTGGTGTACCAGAGCTGGAGCCCCTCGTAGCCCCTGAGCCCTGCAGATCTTTGAGGCCCTGCTGCACCCAACAGAAGGGGCTGACAAATGACTCCCATTTTCCAATTCCCAATTCCAATTTCAATTCCCTAATGTGGCCCTGAGTGAAATGTCATTCAAGTCAAACTTGGAACCAGGAGGAAACGGGGAAGGCAGACAGCTGTCCCTGTGTTTGTGAATACATGTCGAATAGATGACATCGATTTGACAAGAGAGAGGGAGGCAGGGACAGAGAGCGAGATTGAGTTAGAAAAAAAAAAGAATGAAACAGGCCGCATTTGCTCCAACCAATTAAAATCCTTTCTAATTAGTCTGGGGACAGTCTGGGACAGGCAGACCCTGTGCGTTTGGGTTCAGGGTATTTTGGGTGTCTCTTCATCCCAGAGCGCTGGCCCGTAAGCTGTTCTGTTTGTCCAACTCAGCGCTGCCTGTCTGTTGATGTCAGCCGGACGGCCAGCTGGCCAGTCAGCTGTTTCCTGTACTGGTATTTGCCCAGACAGGTGTTGTGAGACACCTTGCAAGGAGAATACTGAGAAAACGAGGAGCGCACAGTGCACCTCTTTGCCCTTTCTCTTTCCCTCTCTCTCTCCCTCACTTTCTCTCTCTTTCTCTCTCCCTCTGTCTCTCTCTCTCTCTCACTCTGCTCTGTTGCTACTTTGAGTGCTTCAATCTGAGACATCTAAGTCATCTAACCATTCCCACGACACCCACGTTTGAAATGTTCCTGTCATGATTGTCTGTTGACTTACAGTAGCTTGTATTTAATAGGTTTATTGAAGTCTAGTACTGAAATGCTAATACTTGATTTGTTTTTTTTCCCTTGTGTTTGGTGCCTTATTACAGTAACGCTGTGTGTTGCCAAATAGCTAATTAGGTTTGTACACAGAAGGAAGCATAGCTAAAGGAATATAGGGAGGCATTGTTATAGATTCTAATGGATTGTGTTATTTGGGACTGAGTGGAAATAGATGTGATTGCCTCTGTGATTTCCATTAAGAATGACGTAATGTAAGACTGTGTAATGTCAGTGTCAAATTTCAAACACCAATAGGAGGCAGAAATTGGAGTCAAAGAATCTACAGTATATATACAGTATATCAAACATCTTTTAAGCTTACTTTAGGACACTTGTGAATGGGGTTGAGTTTTAAAGGAGAAGTTCAACTTGAATCACTCCATTGCCCTGTTGTTCCAGATCACCAAGTACAGTCAGTAAGAAAAATAACAAAAAAACCCAGACTGAATAGTGACCAACTAAATAATAGTGAGCACCAAATAAATGGGGCATAGTGATGTACTTTTAGTTTCATTTTGTGATGCCCTATTCAATTAACATTAGTTAAGCATCATTAGCTTAGTTGCATCAATTCATAACCTTTTTTTTCCAGGTCACCAAGTGCTGTCAGTAAGAAAAAGAACATAAAAACATAGACTGAACTTGCTTTCAGTTTCATTTCACTATGGCCTATTCACGTAACATTAGTTATCAGCTTGTTACTTGGCCATGTTGCTTCTGGTCATTTCGTCTTACAGACAGCATTTAGTGACCTTGACAAACAGGGCTATGGATTGATTCACACCGAACTTCTCCTTTAAATTGGTATCTTTCTGTCAGGCTTGTACGTTCCACCCCATCTTTTCTGTGGAAACAAAGCATCTGCTTGATTAAGTTGATCTCACACAGCTGAATTGGGCCAATGGGTTCAGTGATTGGGAAGTTATGGAATCTCCATTCACAGTTTTGTGTAAAGACGCTGTCTTTTGTAAGTGTTAGCTTCTTCACAGAGCCTGTCTCTAGCCAGGGTGATATCTGACTGGATAGGGGGCGCCGTAGCTCAGTTGGCTCAGTTGCCATACCATGAATCCGGGGATCCGGGTACGATCCGAGTCCGATCCGAGGTAATTTCCCAATCCTTCTCCATCTCTCTCTCCCACTCGTTTCCTTTCATTCTCTTCACTGTCCTGTTCAATTAAAGGCGAAAAGTCCCAAAAAATATCTGGCTGGATAAACCCAGTTTGAGAGGAGATCATCTTTACTAAAGTGGAGGTTCTGAACGGAGGACAGACCGCAGCAGCAGATCTGTCTTCTTCTATCACTCTACGCCTAGTGTTGAGTCTGCTAACTTGAGTCTGGCTAACAGAAGGGCTCTGACTGAGGCCTCATCAGAACCACCAAACGCCAGACCCCAGTTTTCTCCAGAGGAATGACACACACACACACACACACACACGCACACATACACTCACACACATGAACACGAGCATATGCACACCAGGACCACTATACCCCAGCCCCCAGTTTTCTCCAGAGGAATGACACACAGACACACACACACACATGAACACAAGCATATGCACATGCCTGCTGGCTAATTGCTTTTGTGAGTCTAATCCCCCATCTATGAGTGACCTCATCTTGTCGAACTCAGATCAGGTTTCCCCCTCTTTAGTGGCCCACCCTTAGGACACACATACACACACACACACACACACACACACACACACACGTAGACATTCCATGTGAACGTGTATACCTTTGTGTGTGTGTGTGTACAAGAAAGTATGGACAGCAAGTGAGAGCTTGCAGTACGGTGGTTTCAATGTGGCAGAGGGCATCTGACCAAAAATGGGGGAAATTGAAGCCATTCCTCCTCGTGGAATGACAGTTTTTGCCTTCTTGCTGAGGCAGCAGAGGCTCCATGTCAGTCCCCCACACGGCCCAACCCACCCCACCAACAAAATATCACACAGTGCTAACCAAATGCTCCTCCCAATCATAGCTTTGTGCTGAGCACCCCAAATGCCTGTCCACTTGCGGGGTATCGTTTCCCATGGAAACTCCATTTGACTTTTGAAAGTGCTGAGTGAAATTGTTAGCAATGCTAAAGCAGCATGGTGTGGCAGGATCTGCTGGGCATGGTGTGCCAAAGGCTGGCATGGTTGTGGGTACAGGAGGCGGGAAGCATGTTCTTCACATTCTTCTGTCTGTGGTTCTTGGCACCGCTAACGTTGCCGACTTTTGGAGGAATGTGAGGGCCATCCTTTTCTCGACCAAATTTTTTGACAAAGGCAGTGAATTAAGTATTACAACCAATAGAAAAATGAAGGACATGAAACTCAATGTGAAGCAGGCTACTTTTCAAGTGCTGCCTGGCACAGCACAGCAAGGCCTATTTGAGTTTATGCTGTGTGTGTGTGTGTGTGTTAGTGAATGTGTGTGTGTGTCAGTATTGAAGTCAAATCCATTCAATTTTATTCATACAACACATTATAAAAAAGTTATGTTATATAGCAACATTGAACAACAGGGGCAAGGAAAAACAGCCATTTTTCTTGTTGTGGTCTGGCAAGAAACCACGGCAAGGTTGCAAAATTAGCAGTCACTATTCACAGTCTGGAGTGGCATAAAATCAAATTTAAAATTATGATTTCCTACAATATAGTTAATGCACAGAAACTATAATATGTACAATGGGCTACATTTTCTCTCATTAATGGGCTTTGTCATTAGTTACTACAAGCAGGTCAAGGGCCTAATGTCATTTGTGCTCATAGTTATACACTCTCATGACTGCACTCGTAAGGCTTATTAATGTTACCATAGACATCTTTAGAAGGTGAAGTTGTAGAAGTGAAGAGGCTGAACAACTGAGCATAAACACATATCAAGAAAGATTTTTGGTATTTATGTGTGTATGTGTGTGTGTGTGTGTGTGTTTCTCTCCCTTAGTCAAATACATCAGAGAGGTATCCCCCTTATTCAAGAAGCCTTCCATGGTGGCTGACCTGCCATGGGAGGGAACGCGCTCCCATTCTCCCAGTCTGAGTGGGGATGAGCTTCCCAGGCATATCCCCGGACACAAGGACAGGAAGACCATCCCGCTCAAAATGAGTTTCATCAGCCGCAACCTCACCATGCCTGACCTGGAGAACAGGTGACTGTTTGTGTGTGTGGGTGGGTGTTGGCCCTTCATCAGGAAGCCACTCTATGTCTAAATTTGTATGTGTATAATGTGTAGTGTGTGTGTGTGTGTGTGTGTGTGTGTGTGTGTGTGTGTGTGTACAGAGAGAGAGGAGAGAGAGGGCGTTGGTCCTTTATCAAGAAGCAACTGTATGTCTAAATTTAGATGTGTATTAAATGTAGTGTGCGTGTCTTGTGTGTGTGTGTGTGTCTTGTGTGTGTGTGTGTGTGTGTGTGTGGAGAAGGGATTAAAAAGTTCTATAATTTCAGCTGCATTATGTGTTACCTGTGGGACCTCATGAAAACTATGCTATGAAATAGTCATAGGATTGCAAAGGGGAGCATCCCTAGATAATCTGGAAAATTTCTAAGGAAACATTAGTGCAGGATTTTTGGAAATTCCAAATTAGAAAGTTCTCTTGGAATTGGAATTAACAGGATTAACAGGATTTCATGTGAATTTTGGATGGATTGTAGAAGCACATGTCTACAAACATAAATTCTATAATTAAACAATCAGTTATTAAATCAATGTCACTAAGAGGTGAACTGTGACTTTTGCTAACCTGAAGCTAACCCAGGGTGGCTCAGACTTAGCTTGTCACATTTTCATTACATCAGAATCTGAATCAGGTTTTATCGGCCAAGGGTACTTGCATATACAAAGAATTTGACTTCAGTAGCTGTTTTGCTCTCTAGACAAGCAACAAAAACATCTATCAGTATACATACAGTGCAGGTACTATGAACACATGATGGGCATGAAGACAACAGCAGACAATAGACAATATCCAATGTACATAGGCAATATACAATATAGAAACCTCTGCCTGTCTGTCACACATCTGTGTCACCTACAGATTTGTAAGTGTATTTCTCAGAGAGCAATTCATCATTGAATAACTCTGCACTGCAATAATTACCCACCATTCCAGGTGCCATGATGCGTACAAAACCCCATAGTTATGGGTCTGCTCAGGGTACCTGATTAAGAAATAAAGAAAAGAAAAGGATTTATAACCTGTGTATATAAGGATTTATAGGATTTATAGCATGTATATATAATGTATAATGTATATAATGTATAATATATATCTTTTTAGAATCAATGAAAAGTCAGGGAATGATAGTAACGGTACTTGCAGGCATGAGACATGTGACTGTAGTTTGTACTGGCTAATTTCTCTCTCTCTTTCTCTCTCACTCTCTCTCTCTCTCACTCTCTCTCTCTCTCTCTCCGTCTCTCTCTCTACCTTTCTCGCTTTCTCTCTCAGGCTGCTGGAGCTGCACTCCCCTGACGGTCAGCACACAGTAGTTCTCCGTTGCAAGGACGCTGCGTCGGCCCAGGCCTGGTTCACGTCCATCCACACCAACATCGCCGCCCTGCTGCCCCAGACGCTGGCACACGTCAATGCCTACCTGAGCGCCCCTACTACCACCACTCATCCCCAGCTCAAGCACATCGGCTGGCTAGCAGAGCAGGTATAAGGAGCTGACCGCCATGCATGTTTTAAAGCAGGGCTAAGCAACGTTCAGTTTTTTTCTCTCACAAGCTCCTCTGTATTGCATTGTATTGCACTGCATTCTATTGGAGGCGGTCCGCGCTGCTTAACATTGCAAGTGCTGTATCTACCGCTATAGGCCACAGTGGCGCATTCTACACCGTTCGTTCGCCGTGTAATGACTCATTTTAACATCCTAAACAGTATGAAACAGATTAATTAAATGAAAAATGTTGCATAGTGGGCCTTTAATATTGTTTAGAGTCTAGACCAATTCAGTGAGGTAGATAGAACCCCGAAAAGCTTTTGGGAATAGCTGTGAGACCATGAGACTAATAATCAAACTCTCCTGAAGCTGTGTGTATACATATATATACACACACAATGTGTGTGTGTGTGTGTGTGTATATATATATATATATATATATACACACACACATTTGTACATTTGATTATTAGTCTCATAGTCTATACATAGTACTAATTCATGGATTGGATGAATGCATATACTGAATTTCCAAGTGAGGCCTTGCTCAAGTGAGCTGCTAGGGGTTAGGGGCCTTGCTCAAGTGAGCTGCTAGGGATTAGCGGCCTTGTTCAAGGGAACCTTATTCATGGAATTGAACATAAGAGTTCAGTCACTTCCCCTGCGTTTTTCCTACTGATCAAACTGGCCATCCTTCAGTAACATACCCAGTCCATAAGCCATGAAGTATAGATGTATGGTGAGAAATTATGTCATGGATGAACAAAGGTTGTTATTCAGTATGTGCAATTTCACATAAAGTTCATGTAGACACACATGTTCAAACCAACTTTAGATCAACTCCAATAGACATTACATTACATTACTGAATTACATTCAACTCAGTTTGATTTACACAGCACATGCTGTAACACAAAAGTCATGTCTCGTAACGCTGCTCATTACACATTACACCCACATTAAACCCACATTACATTCAGTCCGTGTGTCTACTTGCACACTAACCAACTTGTGCTTTTGTTCCGCCTTGTCAGAATACCTCTGGGGTTGCCTTAATGTGTTTGATAAAACTCCCTCCATCACCTGAACAAATATTGACCCAGATACCACTGAGCACACATTAACTGAGCAATGCTGCAGATTTTCAGCCAGGCTTTCCCCACGATAGAGAGTCTGCTTTGTTCCACAGGTGTTGCCCCTTCTTTGGTAAATTCAGCTCTCTTTTGCTTGTGTAAAAACCCTGACCCAAATATCAGCGGCATCACCAGCGTTTCAAAAGAATGCTCGGCTTGAGTGAGGCGAGCCAGCTCTGTTTATCATTTATGGGAGTTTGTCTGATATCCTCCGTCTCAAAGAATGTTTGAAACAACTTACACATGAATATAACAATTTAGTAGATTGCACACACAAATATAATGCGGCGAACTCGGTCACACCACTTGTAGTGGCCAGTTAGATCGATTTAACGGGTGTGCGTGAGAGACTCCTCGTGTTGTGGTCTTTATGGCGTTCCGGAACAGTCTGCGAATGAAGACGGAGTGTTGACATTGTGCCGAGTTATGTAAGTAGGGAGTGTAGATGCCAGTGGCATGGAGGGGTTGCAGGCAGTGTCGAGCTGAGATCGAAAAACCACAGGAAGCTGCGTTTGTGTTAACTACTTCCTCCGGGCCCCACTAAGACAACACACACTCTAGCGACGCTTTTTCCACCACACATACATAGACGCCATGGACTCGGCAAAGCAGCATCCCACATTGGCGAGCTGGACACAATGAACCAGCCCTCATCTACGCAGTGCGCGCACACACACACACACACACACACACACAGTTCAATCAGTTCAATTCACTTTATTTGTATAGTGCATGATACAAAAGACATGTCTCATAGCGCTTCACAACACCAATGAGCACCAATGCACCAAGAGCACCAATGAGCACACAGACAAACACACACACACACACACATACACACACACACACACACAGAAGCAGAAGCTCCAAGTTTCATTCTGACACACAGTCTCTCTATCTGCCCTGATTGGTTGTAGATCCCGTTGGATGGTGGGCGTGTGCAGTACCGTCCGGTTGTCATGGCGCTGACAGAGAAAGACATCCTGTTGTTTGACTCAGTGCCCTGGAGTCGAGAGGCCTGGACCAGCCCACTGATCACGCACCCCATCCTCGCCACCAGGTCACTCTCTGTCACACACAGCCCCCCCCCCCCCCACACTCACCCTCTCTCTCTCTCTCTCTCTCTCTCTCTTTTACTCTGTTTTCTTGTACTCATTCTTTTCTTCTTTCTCTCTCTCTGTCTCTATGTATCTATCTGTCTCTGACTCCCTTCTAGTTTCCAGTCTCCTCTAGTTGGACAGGAGTGCTTACCTGAGTGTGTGTGTGTGTGTGTGTGTGTGTGTGTGATCCCTGCCTCCCCTTGCTGTTCCCATAGGCTGGTCCACTCGGGTAGTTCCCACGGGTCGCCGGCGCTGGGGGCGGACCTGGTGTTTGCCACGCGGACAGGCACCAGCCGAGGCATCGAGTCGCACGTGTTCCGCGTGGAGACCCACTGGGACCTGTCGTCATGGACACGGGCCCTGGTGCAGGGGGCGCATGCTGCCGCCGAACTCATCAAAGAGGTGTCCATAGGTACGGCCCATAAACACCTATAAATACCTGTGGGTGTGCGTGTGTGTGAGAGAGAGAGTGTGTGTGTGGTTTTCTATGTGTGAGAGTGTGTGTGTGTGGTCATTTATGTGTGTATGTGTGTGTATGAGAGAGAGAGAGAACAAGAATGTGTGATTTTGTGTGTGTGTGCGAGTGCATGAGCGTCTTTGTATCAGAGTATTGCATTAGTGTGCATTAGTGTGTGTGTGTGGGTGTGTGTGTGTGTGTGAGAGAGAGTGTGTGTGGTTTTGTGTGTGTGAGTATTGCATCAGTGCACATTTAGCATTTTTTATTTGTGAGTGTGTTTACTTTTCCTCATTACTTGCACAGCTTCCCGTGTATCTGAGAGAAAAAGAAATAGGGAAAGAGGAGAAGAGATGGAGAGAGAGAGAGAGAGACAGAGAGAGAGAGAGAAAGAGAGAAAGATGGAGAGAGAGAGAGAGAGAGAGAGAGAGAGATTGCATAGTTGAAAAGAAGAGAAGAGTGCTGCTTAGGGTGAACTCTGACTGGAAAAGAAGGCAGTCTGCCAGCAGGTCGACTTTCTCCCCCGTTAACGCGTAGAACAATAGCTGGCCAAAATTAAACACTGGAAAAGTTCACTTGCTTCCTGTCCTGTACTCAAAGACATACATTCATCTCTATGCACCCCCAACACACACACAGAGCACACACATACACACACTCTCTGTCTCTCACACACACAGGGTACACACACACACGCACACACACAGACCACAAACACACTCACAGAGGGAAAGAGAGAGAGAGAGAGAGAGAGATAGAGAAAGGGACACACACACACACACACACACACACAGAGAGAGACAGAGAAAGACACACACACACACACACAGAAAGAGAGAGAGAAAGAGGCACACACACACACACACACACACCGACAAAGAGAGAGAGCTAGAGAAAGGGACACACACAGCGAGACACACACACAGCACAGAGACTGTATTGAGTATCTGTATTACAGTGTTGGTGTGCTGTGTTTAGGGAAGATGTGCGCCTGATCCTGCACTATGACAAGGGCTTCACGAGCCAGTCGAACACACTCACACACTCACACACACACACACACACACACACACACACACAGAGAGCACAGAGATGTGACAGTGTTGGTGTGCTGTGTTTCAGGCTGTTTGTTAAACAGGCAAGAGGTGCGCCTGATTCTGCACTATGACAAGGGCTTCACCGTCACCCGAGAGCCAGCAGAACCTGGGGCGGGTATGGTCCTCTTCCGCTACCCATACGAGAAGCTCAAAATGTCCGCCGACGATGGCGTCCACAAACTCTACCTGGACTTTGGTGGCTCAGAAGGTGAACTGGTAAGTCAGTGCATAATCTCTAAATATAACTCAATATTCATCAGTACCACTAGGGTTTACATTTGATTATTTGCTTTCTGCTATGGCTTTGATATGTTAGTGCAGTCTCAGTACTGTAGTAGTAAATATGTAATCATGACGATGTAATCAGGATCTTTCTTTTTATCTTTCTTTCTATCTTTCTTCCTTTCTTCCCTTCTTTCTTGCTCTTTTTCTCCCAGGTGTTTGACCTGAGGTCTGGGCCAAAGCCAGTTGTGTTTGTGCTTCATTCCTTCCTGTCAGCTAAACTCACTCGTATGGGCCTGCTGACGTGAACGAGGACAAAGCGACTGTCCCGCCCCTGCTCCTTTATACATTTATATACATATACGTCTTCATATCCACACCATTTATCGGCGCCTTCCATTTTATTTTGACGTTTTTTTCATCAAATTTTGCTTTCTTGTCATGTCAGTGTAAGGGTGTTGTCTTTTTACTTGAGTGGCTGTGTGTGTTAAGAGTGTGTGTGAGAGAAAGAGAGAGAGAGAGGTAAGAGGACCTATAAATGTGTGTGTTTGGGGTGGGCAGTAGTGTGGGTTTGTGAGCACCGTCGGAAGCATGCTGTACACACCAGAGTGTGTGTGTGATAGTGAGTTAATGTTTCCTATTTTAGCATATTATCCTTACTGTAATCAGGATTACCAAATGTGCCTTGTTTTAGAGCTAGTGAAAAAAACTCCTCTCTTCTCTATTTCCAGAGTCTTTTCAAGAGTGATAGAGGCTAAAGCAAAGCTAGCTTTGAAAGCACACAACATACACACATACAGTATAGTATTACTGCAATATATTTGTTTGTTTTGATCCTTTATGTTTTATTTTCCTATATTTTGTATTTATGGTTTCTTTGTGTATGATTGTTATGGCACAGTAAGTAAGATATTGTTGGAAGCACGGATGGTTGTGCTTAGGAGTTTAGTGCTTAAGCTGCCTTGACTGTAAACTGTTGGCTGGTCTTGCCTGGGAGGCGCTGGCCTCTCCTGTTCTCTGGTGAATTGGAAAGAGCTTATCAGTGCTGAGTAGTTCATCAGTCCAACCCAGTGTATTCGTTGATGGAGAAATTTACAGTGAATCACTCCATAGCCCTGATGTCCTGGTCAGGAAAAATAATATGTGAACATTTCATACAACATAAACCTAATAGTGAACGAATAGCTTGTACTAACCAATTAGGGGGACAGTAACTTACCTTAAGTGTCGATTTTCTTATGCCCTATTCAGTTAATATAAGCTGCAAGTTCATTATTACTCAACTCCGTTAAACTCGTTCTAGTTATTTTTTCTACAGACAGCGTGCAGTGACATGGAACAACAAGGCTATGGATTAGATAACAGCAGATTTCTCCATTACAAGTAGGCAAACACCTTGAGCTTCCTCCCCCTGCCAAATGAAAGCCATTTGCTGCCCGAGTCCCTCCCGTCTCTGCCATTTATCTTCCTGCTTTGCCTTGTGTCCCTGCATTTCAACTGATCCCATGCTAATGACTACGCTGCCACCTAGCCTGGGGGGAATTGCATAAGGGAAACTAGTGAACTGACAAGTGAACTGTAAGTGTGTGTGCGTGTGTGTGTGTGTGTGTGTGTGATGGAGAGAGAGAGTGTGTGTGCATGTGTGTGTGTGTGTGTGTCTGTGTGTGATGGAGAGAGAGAGAGTGTGTGTGTGTGTGTGTGTGTTTGGTGGCAGTTGCAAAGGGTTGGCAAGCTCCTTGCCTCTCTCTACTGCACCCCCCCCCCCCCCCCCCCCCCCCCCCCCCCCCCCGCTCTCTCTTTCCCTTTAGTCTGTGTAGGGATCAGGAGAGCGACCCCTTCATCCTCATTCAGACACACACTAGTTTCCAAATGCCTGTTTTCCACCACTTGTCAAGGTTAATAGCCATCAGCGAGAGGAGCCGGAGGCACTCTGGATCCCGAGGACGCCACATCGCCCCCTGTGGCCAAACTTAAGTGCAGACATAATCTTGTGCCAACTTTCATCCAGGCTTTTGTGCGAACAAAGAGAGAGAGGGCACAGTCGTTTATCACCGGGGTTCAAGCTTATAAAGCAAGACCAACAATTACAGAACAAAACAAGAAAGATAGAATGCCTTAAGAAATGACATTCCTTGTACACGCACTTGCCATCCATGTTTGGGTGACCAATAAACACTCCCTTGAGCACATTCCTCCACTTTTCTGGCCAGGACAGTGTGTATACGGCGCTGACAGTGGGACCTGTCGTGTTGCAAATAAGTGCTCACAGATTTCCTCCTGCTTCAGTGTGACGCTAACTATGCCTTTTAGACCAAACCTATCCTGCACATAGTTGCATGAATGCACACCCCCACCTGCAAGCACAAACACAAGCACGATTCTAGTCATTCCAGTGGCCTTTTACTTATACAATGAATGAAATCACCCCCCACCCCAAAGAATATTAACACATCTGCAGAAGTGAATATGTAAAGAGGTTCATATGGGAAAGGGTTGTCAAAAATGTTGATATGCAATTCTTGTAACATCCTGTCTTTGTCTGTCATTAGAATGATCTGTGTGTAGTGTATGTATGTGATTGGATAGAGTGTCTGTGCACGGGCCTGTGTCCATGGTAAAAAACTCTTTTTACTCTGGTCCTCAGTCTGCAGAGTTTCACTGACAGAAACATGAGACTTATCTTTGTTTTGCATCGCTGCTGAACTTCCAGCAGCGCTGCGGTGTGGATATCAGCTCCGGTTCTCTCTCAAAGGGCCAGCACTGTTCTCCCCCAGCCTTCCCGCTGAAAGACAGGGACTTGGCGTCCACCTGAGACTCTATCCAGCTCCAGTCTGGGGACGCGCCAGGCTCCCAGCTAGTTCAGGCAGGGCAGGCAAGGCTAGTCCTTGGCTGAACCCCTTTTCCGTTGCCCACTAAAAGGTCAAGGTTTGGCTTCAAGAGTCCGGGAGCTGCACTGTAAATCTTTTGACTTCAAAAAGTTAGTGTCCGGACTGCCTAACTATTTGACCAAATTTGAGATAGTAAGTTGTGCTGAAGTATAAAAAATCAGCACAACTCATTATCTCAAATGAAAACAGTTAGGCAGCCCTACTTTTTCAACTTTTTGAAGTTGAAAGTGTGTATTTTTTACAGTGAAGGAACCCTTGCCAACTCTGCATGTTGTTATTAGTAAATCACTCCTTGGGGTATTCCAAGTAGGTGGTTACTTGGGTAAGTTATGATAGAAGACAGTAAACCTCTTAATAAAATAGGCCTGCTTGCTTTGTTTTGTGCAGGCAAAGTGAAATCCAAACACTTTTATAGTCAGGTTTGCCATTACCTCCAACTTAACTTGCCCAGGTTTGCTACTTAAACATCTACTTGAAATTCCCTGTAATGTTTGCTGAGCTAGAGTTCTTCACAGTTGTCTTCATGGCCTCAGCATGCTAAACCACAGTCCATGGTGGCACATGTATGGCATGATTGTAACCATAACGTCCAACCTTACTAATGCTCTGGCCTCCTTATTAACCAAGAATGTAGTTGCCCCTCCAGATGTGTGACTGAAAGTTTGTGTTTTCATCCTATGTATGACTGTTTAGGTTCAGTTCTTATAGGCATGAGGCCCTGTGGTTCATTTTAGTGTTTCATAGGACCTTTCTTTTTTTTTTTTTTTTTTTTTTTTAAACCAAAGTTATTATCTGCGGCAGCTTGCGTGACATGCAATCATTTATACTGTAGATCAAATAAAATCATCTAGCAGATTCACTGATGCTGCAAAGTTGTTTTATACAAAGTATTTTAGTCTTGAAAGCCTGCACTCCTAAGATATGCAAAAAATGTCATTAAGAAATGTGCTCTTTTGAAACTGTAAATAAAACAAACACACACCGTATACTTGCCTGCCTCTCTGTTTATAATTATTTGAGTATTAAATGTATGTATTTCTGTACATGTAGAACGTTGCCAAAGCACACTTTGTAATTTAATATAATGGACAATTGCCACAAAGTAAGCTGGTGAAAGCAAATCGGATGACAGCTGGCCTGATTATAGGCTTAGTCAATGAAATAAAATTATTTTGTGGCATTTTCCCACCAATAACCACACGTCCTTGTTAATGTCAATAAATCAAATGAAAGATGGTCTGAAGTATTAATTTTGGGCTTTCACTAGCATGAAATTCCAAAAGTGGATACCGTTTCATTTACACATTGTCATTGTGGTCCGGACCGCTAGGTGGCATTGCTGTATGTTTACTGTACACTTCTGCATTTTAATATCTATGGTCAATGCTGTTTTCTTCTGTTGCTGGGCCGAGCTTGTCATGTAGTAGCAGACTGGTATTGTCGGAAGCAAAGTTCCCCTTCTTTTTGCCCTGTAGTATTTTAAACCAAGCATTAGGTTTACTACGTTACTAGGACAAAAGACTGGCGAAAACAGCTGAAGCGTGAGATGAAATGACAACGTCAACATTACAGGTAGTGTTATCTTACAAGCTAGCCAGTCCTGCTAACTCCTCTCGCTAGGCTTTTAACCAGCAGTGGTAAACATTGCAAACACTTTCTGATTGATAGCTCTTTAGCAACAGATATAACATGAAGTAGCAATAGATAAAACATGAATGTATTGGTTATTTGTTGAATTTAAGTATTTCGTGGAGTTCTCTGGTGCATATAACAGAAATGCTATTTAACGTTAACGTGACCCCAGCTCGTTTGGAGATCTCAGGTTGATTTCAGCTAGCTTGCTTGTAAGCTGTTGGGTATCTATCTAGCTCGTAAATTATTGCTATCGCTTATGATTTGTATGCATGTCTAGCTTATACGTTTTTTTTTACGACATGCACATTTTGGCCATGTTTTCCCGATTATGGGAAATGCATTAACCTTAGCCTGTTAGCATTGTATAACGTTATTTTACGTTTAACGACACGGGATCATTATTTATGAACATGACAGTTGACGGAGATATAGAATGGAAGTTACTTGGTAGTTAGCAGCCCATGCAGAACATTAATATAATAACAAAGTTTGTTAACTGTATAACACATACTGTACTTGTTGTCTTGTACTTTTATGTAATTTTGTGAAGGGTCAGTAAATGCCACTGTATAAAACACACTGTGAACCTGTTGCCATTTGCTCAACGCAGAAAGCGATTGATCTGGTCACCAAAGCCACTGAGGAAGATAAGGCAAAGAACTATGAAGAGGCCTTGCGCCTTTATCAGCATGCAGTGGAGTACTTTCTGCATGCCATCAAATGTAAGTTTCATTATCGTCGATTTAGCCTACTGTAACCGTTTGAGTCAAGGTGCAGTGATCGTGAATGTTAGATTCTGAACTGTTCCAACTGTTTGTCAATTCAGATGAGGCTCACAGTGACAAAGCAAAAGAGAGCATTCGAGCCAAATGTATGCAGTACCTGGACCGAGCCGAGAAGCTGAAGGACTACTTGAAGAATAAAGATAAGCAGGGCAAGAAACCTGTTAAGGAGGCCCAGAGCAATGACAAGTATGAGCTGTCTACAATATTTATCAGCCATTTACTGAGTTTATCCTTTCCCCCATTTTTTGCCCTTTTCCCGAGCACAGTCTCTCTTTTTGAATGTTTTGGTATTGCTGAATAACAAGTGAAACTGGGCAAGTGAAACTGTAGAAACAATAGAGGAAGCAGATGCTGTAGTAATGAGGTGTTTGTAAAAGTGTGTCGATCTACTATGTTGTTCAATGTTTAACTAGGACAAATAACTGCTATTCCCAGTCTTATAGAATGTTCCTCTGTGTGCCAGTGTCAGTTAAAGACCTCCTCCAAACACACACTGTTTTAAAGCCCATTGTCATAAGGTGTTGTGATTTGTATGCACCTGAACACAGGCATTCACTTATGATCAATTCTTTTGTTTATTTTTGTGTTGCATGAAAGAAGTGACAGTGACAGTGAAGGTGAGAATCCTGAGAAGAAGAAACTCCAGGAGCATCTAATGGGTGAGTGACTTCCTTACTAACCCCCTAACGGCTGAGTTAGCTCCTAACTAAACCCTTAACCCCCTACTCCCCAACCCAAACCCCACCCCCACCAAAAAAAGAAAAGTAAACAACCCACCCCTTTGGTGGTTATAAGGGAGATAATCATATAGTTGTGCTATTGCATTTAATAGTATTAGGGATTGCCACACACTATTTATTGCTTTCTAGATATATTTTCCATTTTGTGTGGACGCCCTTTCTTCTACAGTCTAATGTTAATGTAGTGTACATAATCTCAACCCCTTATTAACCATTTTTAGTTCTCTGGGGTTTATCACCATAGAAACTGTATCTGTAAAATACTATTTGTGTGAATCAAAAGCAAAATATCTATGCAGTGGATCATGGGTGTGTTTCTAGACAGTGTTGTTCTGTTGTTGAGTGAATCAGTATAACAAACAAGACAACAATGGAATTTAGCAACTATGCTTTTGTAGAAACGGCACCCTGGTTTAACAAACCAGCATTTCATATTCTTTGACAGCATCTTTGCCCAGAATGGGCACTTATTCACCGTTTGTTTTGCGATCTCATAGGTGCCATTGTGATGGAGAAGCCAAACGTGAGGTGGAGCGATGTTGCAGGGCTGGAGGGTGCAAAGGAAGCCCTTAAGGAGGCGGTAATTCTCCCCATCAAATTCCCCCATCTCTTTACAGGTGAGTTCCCACAATGCATTTTCACAAGCCCCAGAAAGCTGAACTGCCACCTTTTTTACATCCCACCATTTGTATGGTGTTTTATGTTCGTGTTCATGTTTGTATGCACTTTGTTTGTGCCAACTTTTTTATCCAAAAAAACAAAAACACATAGACTAAAACCTGATTTAATAATTAACAATTCAATTAATAATTCCTGAGCGAACCTGATGACGCCAGAGTGGAATCGTGTTGTTCGCTCTGAATAAGTCAAGAAGTGTGTGGTAGACTCTTTCACTTTTAATACTGACAATTAATAAGTTAATAAACATAACCTACAGTAATGTGGCCTTTTATGACTTAACTTAGATTAAATAGGGTGTAGTTGGCTGATTTGAGTGGATGTTGGTGTTGATGGGGTGTCCAAACACGAACAATGACTGGGACTGGTGTTCAGGGATATACCCCCAATATATCTATGCGTTCAACTTAATAAAACTACCACACTTGGCAATGAATGAGTAAATAAACATAAATCTACAGTATGGCATTTTATGACTTGCATAGTAAATTGATTTGAGTGATGTTGGTGTTGATGGGGTGTTCAAACACATGACTGGGACTGGTTTTCAGGGATATACCCCAATATATCTATGCGCTCCACTTAGTAAAACTACAACACTGTTGATGGGGTGGCCTAAAATATGACTGGTCTGCAGGGAAGCGGACCCCATGGAGAGGGATCCTGCTGTTTGGACCTCCCGGGACGGGCAAGTCCTACCTGGCGAAAGCCGTGGCAACGGAGGCCAACAACTCCACCTTCTTCTCCGTCTCCTCCTCCGACCTCATGTCCAAGTGGCTGGGAGAGAGCGAGAAGTGAGTGCCCTTTGTGAATGGTGTTGGTCGCTAGTGGGCGTCACGTGCACGTAGTGGCCAGTTTAAATCACCTGTATGTGTGTGTGTTTGGATGCTTATGTTGTGTACGTAAATGAGGATAAATTACGATGATGGTGTTTATTTTGATATATAGCAATTGTACAAATGAATGGCAATGGTGCTGGCAATTCTTTATTTACATAATATACAGTGTTATTTATAATATGCTGTAGAATGAAAAAAATTAAAAGGTGTGAAGTGGTGTGTACTCTTTACGCAGTCATTCTTATTGTCCTCTGTCTCTGTTTTTGTCCTCTGTGTCTGTTTTTGTCCTCTGTCTCTGTTTTGGTCCTCTGTCTCTGTTTTGGTCCTCTGTCTCCGTTTTTGTCCCCGGTCACTGTTTCTTTGTCCTCTGTCTCTGTGTCCCTCAGGCTTGTTAAGAACCTCTTTGACTTGGCACGCCAGCACAAGCCCTCCATCATCTTCATCGATGAGGTGGACTCGCTGTGCGGCTCGCGGAACGAGAATGAGAGTGAGGCGGCGAGGCGCATCAAGACAGAATTCTTGGTCCAGATGCAGGGTGGGTGTCATGGAAACGTCATGGAAACATAATTTCCTTACTTGTACTGCTTCCTCCCTCTTTCTGATCGGTTTACGCACTGCACTGGAGAAATGATTTTTTTTCTGTGTCCTAAGAGGAATACATAGAGGCGGCCAGTGGGAAAAAAAAAAGGTTTATTCATTTATTTTTCTTTTTTTCTTATGCTACTTCTAGGCGTGGGAAATAACAATGATGGGATCCTTGTCTTGGGGGCCACCAATATTCCCTGGGTCTTGGATGCTGCCATTCGCAGAAGGTAAATAATCCAGAGAGAACTTATTCCATAATGCTTTAGTAGCGCCTATCTTTTCTACATCTTAATCCAGTAATTTCTGTTGGTTCTATTCTCATTCTCTCAGTCTAATAATTTGTGTTGGTACTATTCGTATTGTGACCATTGTTTATTCAGGGAAAATTGACTGAGCTTTCAGCTCTTTTACATCAATGCCCAAAAACAAAGCAAAACAAAACAAAGCACACATCAGTTAAAGTCTTAAATCTGTATACTGCTTCAAGATATTATAATCAGATGTTTTATTAGTTCTTGTAGCTTGTTCCATTTAGTTGGTGCAGAATATTGATATGCTGTTTTACCAATGTCAGACTTGTGAAGATTCTAGGAATACAGAACATGTGTGCATGTGTTATGAGGACTATGTATAATTCTTAAAAGTGAAACGATATAAGGTGGCAATTTCCCTTGTAATGCCTTATAAATAAAAAGCGTGTGAGTGTCTTTCTCTCCTCTAATACTGTAGAGAGGACCACCCCACATTCTGGTGTTAATCTAATAATCACTGTCATTGGTATTCATAAAATGATCTTGGTGTTCGCCTGATCAGGTTTGAGAAGCGTATCTACATCCCTCTGCCCGAGGAACCCGCACGCTCCGCCATGTTCCGCCTGCACCTTGGCAACACGCCGCACAGCCTGAGCGACGCAGACCTCCGGCAGCTTGCGCGCAAGACCGACGGCTACTCCGGCGCCGACATCAGCATCATCGTGCGGGACGCACTCATGCAGCCTGTGCGCAAAGTCCAGTCTGCCACACATTTCAAGAAGGTAACCGTCGACACACACACACACACACACACGCACACACCCCTAAGGCCGAACTAGATGTGTAATGTTTTTTGTTTGTCACGTGTTTTGTGTAAATGTTGTGTATCAATCTGCGTCATAGCGCAGAGGATTGCTCCTCCTTATTTTTTTTTTTTTTAATTTTTTTTTTTTTTTTTTTTACTATATTTTACGATTTCCATACTTTTTTTGCCAAAAGCCAAAAGTTATCTTTGGTATAACTGACGGATTACTGGGCACAGAAGACTCCCTGACCACTCATGTAGAGACCACCTGCTCCCTTTTGGACGTACCATGCACAGTATTGCCATAGAAGGGCAGGAAAGCTGGAGTTAGATTGTGACAGCGTGCTAACCAACCACTGCTTCCAAACATACCCATGTCCAATCTTTTATTTATGGAGATAGCTCTGCATTAATTCTGACAGCGCAGCAGAGAGTGGTGGGAAACAAGTGAGTGAGAGAAAGATGGGGAAATAATCTCGGGTCAGACTCAAACCCAGGTCCTTCTGTGGTGTGATGCAAGTGTACTGTATGGATCACAAGTTGCAAGAATCTCCTTTTAGTGGGAAATGAGGGTCTGTGACATCATCTGTCTCACAGGAACTTGGCAGTCAGTAAATACACTGAACCATTTCACCGTTCCCTCTAGGTTATCTGTGTTCGGGCAGACAGGTCAAAATAATTCTCTGGAAAAAGCCAGGGGTGGAGGCCTGTGCTTCATGATTAACAGTGTTTGGTGTGATACAGGGAACATCCATCACTTCAAGGCTCTTTGCTCCGTGGACTTGGAATATCTCACTCTTCTCTGACATCCTTTCAGGTTGCCAAGAGAGTTCATGATGAATGAGAGTACAAGGAAAAGGTCAAGCCGCATTATTCACTGTTCGAGTAAGAATTCGAGTCCGAGTAAAGAATTCTTAACTACTACTTTTCTTGAGTATTCCACATCATAGTACCTCACAAAGTACTGTTCCAATTACAGGATTACTTCAAAATTATATCAAGTACTGAGTCCTTCTTTCGTACCTTGAAAAACCTTTTTTCGGTTTTTCAAGGCCTTGCTGATGGATCCAAAGCGTTCTGACCCATACCCACAATCCTCTACTTTTCTACTGGTGTGGGGGATATTAAAATCAAAGACTCTCGAGTGCTCTGCTTTCAAACACACTAATGCGTCTGTTCCATTGTAAGCGGTTTAAAGGTGCTCTTTGAGATGCTGCAGGTTTTTAGCGCAATTTCATTTTTGTCTCAAATTGTAGGCATCTTTCTTTGATCGGCTTGCTTTTTGCCCCCTGAATATATTGCTAATAAACCCGGCCTCGAACCCCCAACCATGTTGTTGCCAATTTAGTTGTCAGTGATGTCAAAGCTTACAGGAGGAAAGTAACATTTTAACACTGTTGTTTCAGGAGAACAGCTTTTATCTCAATGTGACAAAAGCCAAGGAGCTGATGGATAAAGGAACACACAGTAGAAAGATCAATTCGACCCCATTATCATCAATGGTTCTATTAATCGGTTTCGGGTTTGACATCTTCTCCTTTCCTAGCATAGCCACACTGACCAGATTGCAAAGAAAAAAAGGCTCAACAACGTCTCTTCCACCTCTGACGACTACAGAGGCACCACAGAGTGCATCCTGACAGGAAGCATTGCTGCATGGTTTGGAAGTTGCTCTGCCACCAAACAAAGAGCTTTGCAAAGAGTTATGCACACAGCACAAAGCAACTGTGGATGTGATCTGCCCTCTGTCCAACAGGCACAAGAGATGGGAAGAATCACTAGGGTGACTCCAGTTTCCTCATTATAGACTGTTTTAAGCTACCACCATCTGGCAAGCGTTATTGTAGTCTTAAGGCTGGGACTACCAGACGCCACAGGAGCTTTTTCCACCAAGCAACCAGCTATCAAGTCCTATGAACACTGAAACAATCAGAGCCTACAGCTCTGTGTCTCAGTCCTCTTCACTTTTCCTTTTCTTTCCACACACACAGATTTTCTCTCTCGAAAGTCAAATAGAAATAGTGCTTTATTGGCATGACAAATTTAGTTTTTGTATTGCCAAAGCAATCATTCCGACTAATGTATAGAACAACATAAATACATGTGTGTGAATTTCGAATGTTATCAACTTGCATAAGGAAAAGAGTGAGTGAATAAATAATAGTTCTTAACTTTTTAGTAATAATAAAAATGAAAATACCAAACAAACTAACAGCAAAACAAAGCGTCATATCTTGAATCTGAAGATATTAGATGTGATGAATGATGAATACTTTACTGTGAGTTAACTTGCTCAGGTTTGCCTTTGAAATGACGTGCAGTACTGGAAATACTTCCCAGGTTATTTGACCTGGGGAGCAAGATGTCCCAGGCAGATGATGCAGAAAAGCTTAAAAGAATGTTGCAGGTTGCCTAGTGGCGTGTTGTCATGCCAGAACATGGAACTTTATATGTAAATGCACTGCGCTTAGTTCCCGTCTTGAGGTCTTCAGGTATGTTTAAGAGCTGTAGTGCCATGAAACGGCTCCACCCTGTGGTTAAAAACGAGAATTACAGATTAATGCCAAATCAACAAATGGAATTACAGCATTATTTGCCTGTTGTTTGCCTATTTTTCTTTACTTCTACATATATTATTATAACATTATAGTGTATGTTTGTTTCCAGAAAAGATGGATGTGTAGTGTTTATAAAAGAAGTAAATTCTCACCTGTCCTTTTAAGCTGGTAACGGTGTTGTATGTATACGTGTGTGTGTGTATGTAGGTACGAGGCCCCTCCCGCACAAACACCTCATTGATGGTGGACGACCTGCTGACTCCCTGCTCCCCTGGTGACCCGGCTGCCATAGAGATGACCTGGATGGACGTGCCTAGCGACAAGCTTCTAGAACCCATTGTGTGCATGGTAAGTTCCGTGTCACCCCACATCCCTAAATATCCTGACATTCTGCAACAATTAGGTGTGTGTCTGTGTGTTAAAGACAAAGAAATGTGTGTGTGTGTGTGTGTGTGTGTGTGTGTGTGAAAAGACACTAGCTACACACATACATCTGTTTCTTAACTGCAGTTACTGCATTTCATGTAATCACTGCACCTTCTATACTGTAAATACCCAGACTCACTGGTTGTTGTCTGGTTCCTTAGCAAAAGCTGTGTGTGTTCTGTTTCCCGCAGTCGGACATGCTGCGGTCTCTTGCCACCACCCGCCCCACAGTCAACACTGAAGACCTGCTGAAGGTGAAGAAGTTCACAGAAGACTTTGGCCAGGAAGGCTGAGAGTGTGGTGGTGGTGGTGGTGGTGGCGCTATACGTCCATGCTTCAAACACCATAATTGTTTTCTGGAATCTCCTGTGTTCCTCCACTGCACCCAGTCCTTAGCCACAGCAATCCCTGATGCTCCCATACAACCCGCTCCCATTCCCACAACCGTAGCACCTGCAAACTCAACTGACCACCATTGGACTATCTACTCTAGACTAACCCATGGTGACAATGAAGGAGTGTTTTACCTTTTCTCTGATGTGTACCTTTTTTTT
>JAGFZM010000322.1:317468-436166 GCA_017657215.1 Limnothrissa miodon | reverse complement strand
TCTTCGTGTTTTTGCAAGGTTAAATCCAGCCTGATCCACATAAATAAATTCATGCTGAATTTGTTCTGCCTCCATTTGCAAGACTCTCTGAAACACAGTAAAAGACAATAAGATGCTATTCAATATCTATTGCACATTTTTTTGTGCCAGAACATTATGAGCAGTGCACAATACCACACCATTGCAGTAAAATGAACAATACATACCTCCACATACTCAGTGCGCAGATGTTTCACTCTCTCTGAATTTCTGTCAAATGGTACCCGATACAGTTGCTTCATGTGTACTTGATTTTTCTTGAGGATTCGAGCTAATGTTGACAGAGAGACTCGTTGGATGGTATTGAAAATATGGTCATCGTTGATTATATTGGCTTGGATTTCTTGCAGCCTGATACAATTATTGGCCATAACCATGTTCACAATGACAGCCTCTTGTGCACGGGTGAACATAGGGCCCCTTCCACCTTGGTGTCCTCGACCCTCAATCCTATGTGAAAAATATACTGTATATAAGTACAGCAAACTTAAGTTTCAGTGTACTGTGTGGTTAGCTTACCTGTTTTCTCGATGAAATGTCCGAATTACTGATGCAACAGTATTTCTGCTGAGATTTGGTTGAACTCTTTGGTTGAACGCTTCCATTAGTGTCAGTCCATAGTCGATAACATGGTCAATAAGTGTTGCACGGATTTCTTGAGTCAAATTTGGTCCTCGTCTTCTTTGTTCAGGTTCTATCAACTCTTCAAGTCCTTCTCTACCTCTTCCTCTACCTAGGCCTCTTCCTCTATCTTCTTCTTCTCCTCTTCCTCTACCTGGGTCTCCTCGTCTACCTCCTTCTCCTCTTCCTCTACCTGGGCCTCCTCGTCTACCTCCTTCTCCTCTTCCTCTACCTCCTTTTCCTCTTTGAGCTCCCCCTCTCATTCTCACTCTTCTTCTAGCTTCTTCCATTTTTGATGAATACAGGTGAACTCAACTGCTGCCACACCTTGTGGATGTGAATATCCAATTTGTTCATTAGTGTGGTCATTGGCAATCCGGGGCTTTGTAATGACAAGGAAGTAACCTCACAATCCTTATCTGTGTCTAAGGTGTTGAAATGTGTATAGAGTTTTACAAATCACTTTGTGTAATGTTTTGCAAAAAGAGTGAAGCAGACATTGTGTGTAATGTTGTGCAAATCTGTGGCGGTGTTTTGCTCCTTGGAGTAGAATTTTGCTAATTGTGTGGAAATTTTTATTTTAGAGTGTAAACAATCGTAAAAAAAACTGTAAGACAACCCATTTGAACTATACGCCAGGGTCAATGTTCACTTTTCAAGTAGTCAAAATACCGTTCTGCGCTGGGACCGCCCCCAAAGACGACTGTGCTGTAGACCTCTGACAATGTGCTTATGATCATGAAAATGGAGCCCAGAGTGTTTGAATGGCTTAATTAATTATGTTACATTATGACACATCATGTTTTCTTTGGGAATTTATATAAATGATTTCACATAGCTAATCAAGTAAAGTTTGGCTAAAGATTGGTTAGTTACACACTGGTGACCAGGTTTTAATTCCTTGTACAGGTCTCACTTTAGATTAGAGGGCTGTAAACCTTACTACGACTCGGCAAGAAAGGGCTTATAAGTGAACTAGTTATTACTGTTTTATGTTTTTTTTTAAGAATAGGTTAATTAAGCTATTAAGCACATCATCATCTGCCTTGCAATAGCCTTCTATCAGGGTTTCTGCTAGAAAAAAATTTGACTGGACAACGCGACCGGCAGATTTTCAATTTACCAGACAATATTTTAGAAATTCTGGTCAAATATGAACTTTTGAAAATGTTGAACTGTCAACAATGCATTATTAAATACTTTATTACCACACCTCATTTTAAAGCGTTACTAAAACGGTCTTGTCTTGCCTTTATCAGTAAATATTTCTCAACTCTATGAAATATGTTATTGCTAAATATAATGCATTGTTAAGCAGTGGAGATATGGTTATTTCTTTAGACAAAGGAGATTGACATGGCCATGTGAACTTTAATGACAAAGTTACAGCAGAATAAGGTTATCATATTTCAAACAAGCAAATCATTTGAGAACAAAAATGCTTTAAATTAATAAAATAATACAAATGTAACACATACAAAAGAAAAAATTAATGAAATGCCATTTTTTTCCCATAAACCATGCCATTAAATGTTTGAGATAACATGTCATTAGACAAGTCATGCAACAGTAATGTTTCAGCTCTGGAGTCCATTCCCTACTTATATCCATTGCACTTTTAAACTTTTGATGTTGTAAACTATCCTTGTGTAAATGCAAATCAAATCATTATTTAAATATAAATTATTATTTATAATAATTATTTTTTAACGAATTATCACTAAACTTTTTATAAATGTTAGCTTATATTGCTCATGAAATTCTATTCACATTATACATCTCTACACAACTCTATTCACATTATACATCTCTACACAACTCATCCCATTGCTTGAAGCTCAGGTACTCTTCACAAAAAAGACACTAAAATCAGCAGCATAACATATGGTGGTATAATGTGTAACAAATGAAAAATCAAACTGTTATTTATGTAGCCTATCTTTATTTGTGTTGATGTTGCTTATTTATCATATTATTATTATCATATTGTATTTATCATATTCTATTTTTTTCTGAGGCTGAACATTTCAATTACACTATAATACAATTATATATAGCCTATATTCCTCAAGTCTGTGTTTACCATTTTGAGCCTCGGACATGAGAATACACACTCTGCTGAGGGGGTTTGCTTTTCCGTCTGCCTCTTGATGCTGCTCTCTCAGTGAAATGCAGTGCTGCATAGTTTAAACCATCTTCTTCCTGAAATACACAGCTTCTATTTAACCTCCAGATCTGATTAGGATCCAAGTAGAATCAACAGCTCGTCAGATGCCTCCTGGCCAACAAACCTGTAAAGGCATTTTACCTGTTTGGAGGCCTCCTGCATGTTTGTATTTGCCTGGACATATTTAAAAGATTGACCTATAAAAAAAAATCATTTGTGTTAGAATTGACCAGATCGGACTAACAGATACATGTTCAATTACCAATTGTATTTAAACAATAAATAAAAAAAATACCTTGATATTTCAAACATGTTTTCTTTTTATAATACAAATACAGGAGACATATATCCACCAAGGAACAGAGACATAAAGCCCCTATAAGTGCATAAATTATGTGGTTCAAAGAACTTTCTGTAAAATAAATCAACATTAGTTCAGTCAACACATGACGTTTTTCAAGTACTCCAAATAAGCTTGGAGTTTTTTTTTTTAATTAAGTGTGAAAGATTTCAGTCAGTATCTAAGTACCTAAGAACTGTTAAATTACATACCAGTTTGAACTGTTGTCCTTTTCCCAAACCATATTTGTCCACAATTTTTCACAGCACAGTAGCATGTTGCAGCAGCATTACTGTTGTTGCTTGTATCTGGCTCATGTAAACACTTCAGTGTGGATCTAATCCTACAAGTGTTGGTGCTGTTTCTGTAGGTATAAATAAGTCCTGGTTGGGATTCTGTTGCAGCTTGTCCAAACCAGAACAAACTACGTTCCTCTACTGTGATCTCTCTCACTTTTGTACACTGAAGAGGTTTGATGTCCACTGTGGTAGTTGAGTCTGAGGTTGGGGACTGGACCACTGCTACTTTGATTTGTTGTGTTTCATCTATTGTAGGTAAAAAGCATTAGAATTTTTTTCTGTGGGTCAGTATATATAGTTTGTGTATACTATTTCATGGCTACTTTTATAGTTTATGTTTTTTTTTTTTTTTAGAAATATCCAAATTCACAAAATATCACATGGTGGTTAACAAAAGCAGCATTATATAAATAACTTTATATTACCTTGTATTCTAACAAAAGTTCCATTTCCAAAGTCAATAACATGTTTAGCATTTCCGTCTGACTTCCCACAGTAATATGTGGCTTCATCTGACCAAGTGCTGTTGAAGATTTTCAGATTAAATTCTTCCTTCCCTGTCTCCAATAAGATGTGTGAGTTTTGAAACTCATTGAAATACTGTACATCAGTATGCATTTTTTTCGTACACATTAACCGCAACATTTGCCCCATTTTCTGCTGGTACCAAAAATACTGATTCCGAATATTGACTGTATACAGCTTGTCTTTTGGTGTGATACACTTCACAGTGACATTCTCACCCAGCTTAGAAATGATCACTCGGTCAGGCTGAGAGAACACAGGCTCAGTAACTACATCTGAAAATAATGTCAACATCAGAACACATAAAATGCACTATAGTATCTATTATAGCGGAATGGTTGTATACATGTAAATAGAATAATGATACTGATGGGCTAATTATGAAATGCTATATAATTATAGGCACACTCACCCAAAGTTATTTGTGAAAGGATAAACCAGGATGCAAATAACCCATTCATTTTGCCTCAAGCTCTCCTCTCTAGTTGCAGTGACCCTTTAGTGTGATTTTTTTGTAATCACGCCTTTTGCTAACAGCACCCCTCCTCTTCTTTTTAGAACAGTTTGAGGAAGTGCTTTCGCAGTTCTTCCCTTCAAATATAAACCAGATAAACTATTCCCCTGTTCTTTGTAAGTACCTGCATAGCTAAATGCATGTAAAGGTTATTTTCTATTGCTGAATTTGTTACACCCCATTATTACACCAGTACATTATTAATAGACAGTACAGTATCTATACAGTTAGACTAGATCTATCTGTCTGACTGTCTATCTATCTATTTAATGTATCTATCTATCTACAGTATCTCTCTCTCTCTCTCTCTGTGTTTGTGTGTGTGTTTAGGGTGGTGGTGGCTGCTTTGAGATATGAGATAAGAGATAAAGAGGAAAACATGAAGGAGGTGAACATGAAGTGAGTGCAAAAGATCAATGGGACAAGCTGGGAGGTGCCACAGCTGAGTTAAAGAGCCTGCTGACATTCAAACCTAAATTGGTGAAGGCTGGAAAATTGACTTATTTAATTATTAAGCTTATTTATATAATTAACTATATCATATATTATTATATAATTATATTATATATATATATTATATAACATAAGTTTCCCCTTTTTATCATTCAGGACAGAGAGAAAAAAGAAAACATTACTTTGAGAAGCGAACAGAATAAATAATTAATGTTTGACTTATTACAGTATGTCATGTGTACTTTTACACTAAAATGCATATAAAAACATAAACACAATACCTCTGTTAGTAACATACACAAGCTACTTCACTATATCAATAGTTGTAGTAAATGCTCCTCTTTCATATGCTTCTTTACTTAGCGATATTGTGTGCCACTTCAAATGCAGCTTGGTTGGTGTGTGCTGATGAAATATGCACAAGTGAAAAAAAAAAGAGAATCGCAGAGAACAATTTGACAGGTATATTTCCTTTATTGTGTAAACAACACACCACACACAATATTGTTTGCCGTGATTTTTAGTATTACGTTTTTTTAGTAATTGACAATATGCAGCATTTAAATAAAATAGCAACATAGCAAAGTATACTTTAACAGAGAAATGTATACATAAGTGAAATAGAAAATATTACACACACACACACACACACACACAAGAAACAAGAACAGATTGCAATCAGTTAATATTGTTTGCTAAAGTTTGAGATTAACATCAGAATAAACAGCGTCTGGTGGATTCTCCCTCTTGGTTCTTCTGCCTCTGTGTTCCTTCTTAGAAAAACTTAGCGCAGCATAGTTCAGGCCATCTACTGTCTCTACCAACTATGGGAGCAATTGAGAATGTCTAAATTAGTTAATTAGTAATTTACAAATGTCTTCATCCTTTAAGATGTTGTACATACATACAGTACATTACAATACATTTACCTAAATAATGTAGAAAAAAATGTGATTTAATTAATCTTTGTCACTATAATTCTGTGACATGACTGGAAGCAGTACCTGAGCACTTCTTTGTTGTGTATCAGAGCTCGCATCTCCAACATGCCTTTTGCCATGCCCTAACGAGCAGAGACAGACTCAGCTATCACAATCTCAGTACCATGAGTGAATTAGGATATTTTACTCCTACAGCAGGCACACATACAATACCTCTCCTACTGCAGTTCAGCCAAAGCAGAAAAAACATCAATGTGACACAGCATCCCAAAGTTACTAGCAATCCGAGCATCACAGCATGGTTTAATGGATCAACTATACAGAAAATGAAGCAATATGAACATGTCAAATTGATTACATTAATTTGCTATATTAAAGCATCAAACAAATTAATGTCAGATCTACTGTGGTGAAGTATGAAAACTATGTAAGATACTCCATGGCTTTTCAACACTGTTTTCTTAAACATAATTACAGTAGGTCAAAGTATAGGTAAAATAAGATCTTCTAGATAAACCATCTGCAAACATCAACTTTATTAATTATGATTATTACAAGCAATAACTTACCAATGACAATTGCTGTTCCATTCCCAAATAGTATTTGTCCACCTGTGGCTATGGCACAGTAATAGATTTCTGTATCCGAGATGTTAATGTCCTTCTCTGAGAGAGGGTAGACACAGCGCCCTTTACACGGCCCACTCCAGCTCTTGTTGGTGTAAATGACCCCTGGATGGGAACCTCCTGAAGTGGTTCTGAACCAGAACACTGTGAGATCTTCAGTTCCAGTCTCAGACACTACCACACACTCCAGTGTCCTGGAAGCTCTGAAGGGAACTGGGTCTGGTAGTGTGACTTGAGCTATATCAGTAATGCTGGACCTTAACTGATCTTTGTCTGTAAGAAATTTGTATTTATACACACAAGCTTCACTTGTCATAGGCAATTTTATCACAATTTAATGCTATTCCATGATAACATGAATTCACAGTATAACACAAAAAAACACAAAAATACATGTAATGAGGGTACCTTCCACAAACAAATAAGTCCCATTGCCGAATTGTATGTAATAACTGTAGCTAACTCCACAGTGGTACAAAGCCTCATCAGAAAGCTGAATATTTGATATAGACAGATGGAATGTTCCAGAACCTTTTTTTATGCTGAAACGGCCGTTATTGAATTCATTATAGAATTCAGTACCCAGAAAATTCTCAGCTTTTCCCAACAATCGTGGCCTCTGCCCAACACTTTGCTTATACCAGACTACAACCTCATTTTCTTGTGAGACCGAGCATTCCAAGGTTGCACTGGACCTGGTCTTAACTATCACCAATGGAGTTGGCTGAGAGATGACCTGAGTATTGGCCGCAGCTGGAAATAAATTAGGATTAATTAAGAAATAGTCTGTAATTGTTAAAGAATAAAAGTATTTCTTTCAATGATAATAATAATTCAGCCAGTCAGTACTTACATACAGCATGCCATTCTGGCATTAAAATGCAGAAAAACAACCATTGGATAAAGCACATACAAATCATGACAAGTCTTTCCCAGCCAAGCAGGTGTAGTGTGAATATGTCTGAATATATGCAGAGACTGACAGCAAGTTTTGTTCCACATCAAGAAACAGAGATCTTCTGAAACTTCCTGTGACAATATTCAGGGGTGTAGCACCAAAGCATGGGCCTTGTGCACAATCAGTGGACTTGCCCATTACAGTATTAATACCTAAATGCTGCTTCATTTAAAACTCTAGGCCTATCTTGTATCAAAGCCACAGTATCAAAGTATAAGGTCTGTTGCTGCATTATCCTCTGTTGTATAATCTGACTGTTCCTCTGTTGGATATCTGACTGTTTCTGAAAATCAATGCCATGCGTTTCCAAATTAGCTTTGTTACTAATGTAGTATCTATAACACTGCCTAAACTGAACTGCCAGTGGCGTGCCATTAAGTTGAATGGTGGTTTTTCATAATCATGTTAGACAGCAATCAAGTTGTTAACAACTGCTAATTAAACACTACTACTTGTGTGTCAGTATTGTTTGAATTACCAGGCACAGTATCTTACTGTAGTATTCAATATCCCTCTTGCCCACTCTGCTCCACTCTGGACAAAATCAACTTTAATTCCAGTTATTAATTAATTACCAGGTACTTTAGTGGACAGTGCTATCCACTTTAGCCAAATATGTCAATGACACAGCTAAATGCAGATGGGAGCAGACCCCCACTTTGACAGTGCTTCCTAATCCCTCTGGATCTGTCTCCTTTGGAATGTTTGTTTTGTGTCTTCATTCCATATTGACTGTTTATACAGAAAATTGCATTCAATCTTCGTAGACCCTACCGCCTATAGCGGTAGATACAGCACTTGCAATGTTCAGCAGCGCGGACTGCCTCCAATAGAATGCAGTGCAATACAATGCAATACAGCGGTCTTTAGAGGGAGCTTGTGAGAGAAAAAAACAGCATGTTGCTTAGCCCTGCTTTAAAATGTTTAAGTGGTCAAGTTTGAAAAGAATTTGAATTTGATATTACCCTATTGACTATTACATTACTTTTTACAACTCAAATGCACCCGAAAGGATGACGCTGCAACACCCAATGTCAATAATGTCTTGTAAGCAAGTATTATGGGATACCCAGGGTGTGACGGAACTGAAACAAAAACACTGAATGTATACTTTATGTAGTGAGTTGGAAATTATTATCAAAACATTATTTCTAAAATGGTGGCAAAATATATTAAAACAGAATTGATTCTAATGTGGTTCTTACTTAAATAACTTTCCAAAATGATCACTGATTACATTCCCAGCATGTTACATCATCTCAGGCCTATTGCTCAGTAAGTAATCTCACCTGTTCTATGCTGGATCCTCTTGTAGCTCATCCACTGCAGGAACTTTGTTTGCCTGAGCAAGTTGGGGACTGGAGCAAGGCGGAGGAATGTAGAGATCGCTCACTTCTGGCACAGGGACAAAAATCGATATTGAATTTGTTCACAAAAAAACAATTTATAGCCAATATAATGGGACACTATGCAAACTGTTAACATGCTGTGTGAAATTTCACCTTTCACCTTTCAAAAATCTAAATTACACTGAACCTGTCAGAAACTAGAACTCAGAGTGGCTCCTATCAAGTAACAATCTTCTGTCGCTCTTTGTACTCACCGAGATAGGTCTCCCTGTGAGTAGCTACACCTCAAATATGTACAGAAGACAAAGCATGATAACCAGATTTTTAAATCTGTTTTTTTTTTTTTTTAAAGACTATTACTTGGATTACTTTCCTTTCTATAGCCAGCTAAAATACATCACATGCAGTACATTTTAGCACAAACAACCATGTGGTTTTGGTAGGCTGTGGGACTTGATTGAGGCCACTCAGCTGTAAACCTGAACAGTGAAATAATTCAGTAACCTGAAGTTGCAGTAACCTGAACCTGCCGGTGCAAAGCACACAATTTTAGCGATGTTTTATTTTAAATATGACAGGACAGCTAGTTAAAGACATACATGACTCCATGATATGGTGACACATGCTTACATTGAAGAGGGCAAATTATAACTTTCAAGTTGCCCTTAAAAGGACTTAAAAGGACTGTATTGAGGTGTTGGTAGACCAGCACTGTAGGCCTGGGCCATATTCACAAGGAGTGGTTGGACATGACAAATTGACAACTGAACTGACAAATACTGACAACTTTTAGCCTCCAAAGGCCAAGAGATCCTATGTTTTCAACCAGTTTCAGCTGTAAGAGCAACTGCATTTAGATTAGATGATACAGTATGTGTGTAGTGCACAAACGATTTAGATATTGTAACTAAGGGCCACATTAGTTGACTACTTCCTTATTAGATGGTCATGTTGTTGTCTGATGAACAAGACAGATTGCAGGTTTTGGCTGAACTAGGGGCATTATGAAATGAGACCTGCTGATATTGTTTTTGTAAACATTCTGAGGAGGTTGCATTAACAGTGACAATAAACAAAACATTACAATTAATATTTCAGTTTATCGATTACAGTACAGATTGGCCTCTGAGAGTGGTCTTTTGCAGCAGAATACTGAAAGTCACAGCTCATTGCTGCATAGTAAAGGCCTTGTGTCTGAATAAAAGGCTTAGGCTGCCCCCTGCTGACCAGGATATAAAAAAGCAATTCAGGGCATAAGGGAGCAATATTGAGTCTCGGATAAATAGTGGACTTTTTTTTTTTTTTACTGTGGGAGGTTGTCTTCACGTTTAAACTTATACAGATTGTAAATATCTTATATTATATTTAATGTATCATATTATGCCTTTATTAATTTTAGCTATTTTATATTTTTCTTATATATGTATTATATTTCTGTGTTTTTACCTTCATACACTGTACTTTTCTTTTATATTGTAAGGCACATTGAAATTCCTTTGTGTATAAAAATACATTTGTATATAAATAAATTTGCCTTGCCTTGTCTTGCCTCTTTCTCTCCCTGGGCTATGTTTTAGGAAACTGACATCAGAGTAGTTTTCACTGAAATAATGATAACAGAGCTCTTAACAAAAGGGAAAACAGCTGCTGCAAAGGTGGAGGCAAATAGCACTACAGAGCAAGGCAGATGACAGTTTCATTCACAAGGACCAAAAGACATTTAAAAACTGACAGAGTAGTTAGTGCTGTGTTAGTGGGTCCATGTGGCCACAGATTTGGCCTGGGTGACAAACTTCTGGTAGCGCTGCCTGACTGACGCAAACTGGCTCTGGGCAGCTTTAAATTCTTTTTCTTGATCAATGTTAAATATTAACACACTCACACTATCCCACAAGAAGCAAACCAAATTGAAAAAAAAAAAAAAACTGAAAGAGTAGTAAAGGAAATCCCCACTGACTGACATCAAAATAAAAGACATTCCAATCACAAAAAAACAATCAAAATAGAGTATTACAAATCACTGAGGTATCAAATTCACCTTCAATTGTATGTGTGTAGAATTATGCTTATGGGTTCTTTGCAGATGCCTTTATCCAAAATAACACACAATTCAGATAATACAGAAGGACAAAACTGAAACTGGAATATAATAAGCCTAAAAGTAACAGAGGGCACAAGGGTAACAAAATGTAAAGCTTTAATCAGCGGTTAACTAACATAGGATTATATACAATAATTGGTTCTGTTGATCAGACATTTATTATTGAGAAAAATATGTTATTCCCATCCAAAACGGTTTACATCCGAATATATGGTGTCTTTTGCCCCTGTCTCTTGTTCGCAGGACTGTTGCTCTTTGTCTTCCTTTCTCTTTTCTAGTCCATATTTTGATCCATTCTCTTCTTTGTTCTCTGGTTCCCTTTCTTGTCCTCTCCTGTTTGAGAACATAAGGGTGGAGTATTGCACATCTTCATTCTAAATATGAATACATAGGAAAGGGGCCTTATTAACATTTTTTGTATATTCTGAATGCTAATGGAAAATAGAATGCAAGATAGTCATTTCTGGTAAATTATTATTATTGAATTATATATAATTTGTATATAATTTATATATAATTATTAAATTATATATAATTTGCCAAAATCATTAATTGTACAACCTGTTCATCATGATTGGTGCTGGCCTCTTCATCCAGTGGTGGAGCACAATGTCTAAAAAGACTAAATCCTGTTGGAAGAATTGTACAAGTAAAGTACAAGTAAATACACAAGTGGACACAGTAAATAACTGTAGCCTAAGTGATTATTTGTTACTGTGTATTTTTTGTTGAAACAATTCCTGTAACAGCAGTTTTAGCTAACTTAAACTGCAGAGTTTACATCATTAATCAGGTTATATATATATATATATATATATATATATATATATATATATATATATTTCTTCTTTTTTTTCAGTCAGTATCCGTCACCCTTCAAATGACTACAATTATGACATTGCGACATTTTTAGACAGAAAAAAATATTAACAGCTGAAATAATGGTGCTTTTTAAAATATGCTTTCGAAAGAGCCGTACTTACGATGGCAAAATCGGATGACCCTTTTCTCCTTGGTGCAGATGAAGTAGATATTCAGTACTACAGATAAGATCAATGCTTCACACAGACAGAATATAATAGGAATGTATATATTTTCTTGCTCTGAAAACACACATGGACATATGTATTTATTTACTTATCTATTTATTTATTCTCCCCAAATTCCACAATGAATGTCAAACTAGAATTCTCGATTTACATACTTTTATTTAGTGAAAAAAATAATAGGAGAGGTTCACTGTCACTGAATCTCAATACATATCCTCTTCTTAAAATGTTAAAATGGATAAATACATCTGCATTAAACATTTTAAAAATAGTAGTTCAATAATTTAGTTTGTATCACAAGCAATTATTTGAAATTATTGGGTTTGTCATGTATAACCTAAGCAATATTTGTACAGACCTGTATTGCAAAAGAGAAAGGCAATTCTTACCTTCACTGGCTGTGCAATTCTTTTCATCCATAATTAAAACTAATTAATTTGGTATTTCTAACCAAATTAGTAGGCCTTACAAACAGTTTGTCAGCCATAATAGGCATAAAGAAGGCATAATGTTGATTACTCCCAGACAGAGAGAATGTGTGTAAGTGCTGTGTTGAGGTTGAGTACAGCAATACAAAGTGTTTAAACACACCTCTTCCGAGACAATGACAAGCAAACAAAGCAAACAAACACAAAAGAAAACAAACACACATAATCATGCAAATACAATATGCACTCACACACACACACACACACACACACACACACACACACAGCCCTGGTGTTTCAGATATAAAGAAACAAAAACAAAAACGGCCTACTTGTCTATTTCTATTTCTGGCTGAGGTGACACGTATAGGCCTGATGTTTGATCTTTTCAGGTTACTGACAGGTTTTCACTTTACTGTGGTTAAAGTGCAGAGAGAGCAGCTGGGCTGGACGAATTAAGCACAAATCAAACAAAGTGAATTACAGGTGTTTGTACCTTTATTGACTTTGTTGATGCTTATAATCATTACAGACATTAAATACAAAAGTTGTCTTACTAATCTATTTTACAGAAATTATATTTTATTATCAAAAGTGTGTGAAAGACAAAGCCCTAATGCAGTTATTCAGTGCTGGACAATGACTAGGTCACCATCCTCGTAGTGCACTGGCCAGCCCTCCTCACAGGCAACAGCGATGTAGCGCGTGCTCCTGTGGCCTCTGTACTCACATCTGGGGTAGCGGGCTCCGCCGCGGTGTGTGCAGGTCACTATGGCAAAGGGCTGATTACTCTTGTACAGGTTGCCGCGGTAGTGTGTGCCTGCGTGGCCACAGATCTGCTTAACGAGTTGCGCCGAGGCCTGAATGAAGGTGTTGGTGTGCTTGCAGTCGTTGCTGTCCGTCTGGGTGATCTTGCGCGAGCGCATCTCTTTGTCGCAGATGTACTCGTTCATGTTGCCATTGATGTGCTGGGTGACAAACTTCTGGTAGCGCTGCTTGACCACTGCAGACTGGCTGTGGGCACACAGGATGGCAGACAGGAGAAGCCCAAAGGTAAACAGCAGCTCACGGGCACTCATCATGGAGCCTGAAAGAAAGAAATGAGCACCATGATGAAAGAGAAAAATCTCTGTTCAATTTCAAGTTTTTTTTTTTAGATTCAGTTATTTTTGTTCATCAGCATTAACACACTCAAACTTTACTGTACATTTCATCGGGTGATACTGGTTTCTTTTTGCAAAGAAACCTATCAAAGCAACAACAACAACAACAACAACAACAAAAACAATATATAAAATGACAGGCAGTTAATTAAATAAACAAATGCTGTACCTGAGAAATTAGTTGTTTCGAGGTTTAGATAGTATCTCTCACTACGAGGATATAAGTACACTCCTGTGTGGCACCTTAGAAGCTGACAGTCTTGCACATCTGTTTCTAGATTGTGTGCATTGGTTTGCTTTGATTTTTTCTGATGCAATGAATATGGACTTTGATTGCAAAATGCGCATACAGAATAAATACTCCAACAAGCTGCAGCTGCAAAGTGAAACTTTGGGGACACCAAGGGGCTCAATGAGGTACTATAAAATAGTCTTTTATACATGCACATACTGATATAAATATTTGGATAAGGATTTTCAGTTATACTTTTGTCCCTACATTCCTTGATTCCTTGATTTTGCCTCGCTTCAATGAAATGTAAAAAAAAAATGCCTCTGAATTTGAACCCATGACAAGGCTGATGGCAGTGAGTTTACTTTGCATGTAGGGTTAGTTGTTTCTGTTTGTTCACTTTGATAACCAGTCAGACTGAAGTAGGTTGGTCACCTCAGATGCACTGAGGAGTGCAAATATTCCTTCCTGTGGTGTGTGCCAACATTTCAGTGACCACTAGATGTCACCTTGAAATCTTTACAATCTCTTTACAATCTCTCTCTTCCTGTTTTTGTATGTGTGTATGTGTATGTGTACAAGTTTATAAAGCACAGTACATTAAGAGGTCAATACCATGACATACAATGTTTTTTAAAAACAGAATTCACATGCTAAATAACTCAGTCTATAAAGTCATACATAGGGGAGAGTATAAGAGTGTCCTGATATTCCCAGGAACCCCACTAATATTTTGCTACTCTTACTAAAGCAGAGGAGCCAAAGGCAAGTGGAGGATAAACTATTCCCTAGACCTCAATTACAGAGGAAAATGAAGAAAGTGCTCCAACAAGACAGAAGAACTATTGTAGACGGAGAGTGTTAATGTCGACGACAGCTAGTACTACAAGCGCCTCTCCTTCCTGCTAAATAGCTTCATTTACAAGCCCCTGTCCACACCCCAGAGACATCTCCACCCGAGCAAGACGAGTAATAATGAGAGATTCATTTGTTAGACAATGACAGGTGCATGTTGCCTGAAGCAACTCAAAATGCCAGTATTAGTCCACGGGGATTGCATTCCCGGATGCTCCCTTAATCTCCACACAAGTAGGCAGAGCACTCATATTTCTACCATCTCTTACCTGCAACCTTGCAGGTGCTATTTAGCTGCTGGATGCTGAATGCTTCAATGCTTTGAGATTCAATAATGTTTTTAACTAATATCTCCTGAGGTTTTCTTTGCTTATTCACCTACAGTAGAGGAGATGGTGGAGATGGTGGTATACATGTTTGATTTCATTCATTTAGTCTCTGCTTCCAGCTGTGGAAAGAATCTAGAATATCTTCCAAATATCGCAACAATCTGTTCTAAGGCAACACATTTAAACTAATACAAAAATCCTGACCCTCAGCACTGCTACTGTAATGACACATCTTAGCAGTAATTGATTCTAAAGTTGTATTCATTTCTGCAGAAGGAAATACAAATAAATGGACAGCACAAAAGCCAGCATTATGCGAGAGAAGGTGTCAGAAGATACACTGCCAACAAACAAACTGAATATTTCAAAAGGATGCCCCAGCCTTGCCTCATTAAAACCTTCCTCCAAGAGTTTTTTGTTTCTTGAAGAGATTTAGAGAGAAAGAGAGAGAGAGAGAGAGAGAGAGAGAGAGACATGGCAGATTTTGCGGCTGTGTGATGGTATACGACACCACCGGTTCGTCTGCTGCCTGTAAGAGTTCCCCTAAGGGAATATTGACAAGTCTGCATTGTCTGGCCTAATTGCCGAATCCATTATCAATCTCACATTCATTTGATGCGCTGACAGGGCAGGGCTTAATAGCCACACACACACACACACATACACACACACACACAAACACACACACACACATTCATCCTTCCTTTTTATACACATATGCAGTTTGTGTGTATATTCCATGCTACTGTTTTCATCTACTCCACTGTTCTGTCACACAGTAATTTAATTCATACCATTGTATTATAGAGATGAGATAGACAGAAAGAGTAATTCACAAGAAAAGAGAGATCAAATGAGAAAAAGCTGGAAGAGAACTAGGCAGTGGGAGCGATAAAGAAAAAGACCAGACAGATGCCGTGGTATAGGCTACTCTTTAGCGCTTTGGGCTCGTAAACGGTTGCAGGTTCAATCCTCGACCAGTAGGCCATGGCTGAAGTGCCCTTGAGCATGGCCAAGTAACCTCATTGCTCCCTGGGTGCTGCTGTAGCTGGAGGCCCACTCCTGCTTCACTTCGCTGTGTGTTCACTGTGTGCTGAGTGTACTTCACCTGCTGTATTCACAGACACCAAATCTTCCCTTAAATTAGTATATATACTCATACTGTACATTTGTGTTCTCAGTAGAATCTGCTTCTTTGGAAATTCCTGTGTGGACTCCATAGTCACTTGTTAGTTAAGCCACTCAACAGTGGGTAATGTAATGGCTACTGTAACCCTTTGGTCACATGGGCATCTAGATCACTGGTTCTCTTTCATTTCGAAGCCGAAACGTACGAATGGATGATGCCTATCATCTCCTACTTTTTCTGAAGTCAACTTTAACCAACCCTTTGAAAAAAGGGCAGTAAGCGCTCTGACGTGCGCAGGCAATTACTTAGACAGCCCTGCGTGACGTCAGAAAGTCTATATATTGACTGCGCTTACGCTGCAGGTCCTCTTTGCCTCTTTCACCTCGCCTACTGCATGTGTTTCTGAGTCGCTTCTTGTTTGCTTTCGCAAATATTCCTAAAACCAAGGGCTTTTTTGAAAGCCCAACACAAAAGCTTTTTTAAAAGCTCTCTGAGGGATTTCCGTCTTGCTCCAAGTGCTCACGCCCTGGTCCCGCCCTGGCCACCCCACGGCCGTACAATAATTTTATAATAAACGATATGTCCCACAGAATGTTGGTTCCGGCCGCGATATTTTAGTTCCGCCTATTTGTTTCCCGCTGGGACGCATTTTGCATTAGCACACACACACACACACATTTCAAACTAACGTGCCTCTGACAGCAGTAGCTGTTGGAGTCAATTATGTTGAAGTCGGACCCACCTCCCCAGGGAAGTACGGGTCCGTGCGATTTGGAGGCAAGTTATTTCTCCATAATGTCTTTGGATAAGTTTTCTCACTTTGCCAACAGTGACAGTGGCTTTCGCAAAATAGTCCTTTCACAAGTTCACAATCCAGACAAAATCTAGCTAGTAACGTTAGACTAGGGTAACTAAGGGCTTACAAATTAGCTGGATTTGTACTGTACGTAACGTTACATCCATACGCCCGTGGTTTTCAATTTTTGTTTGTATTTCTGCATGGGAACGTTTATCGATAGCTGCCTTCTAGAGTTTAACCGTGCTTCCTTTTAGAACGTGTCTGCCCAAAAGTTCCGGTGTGCCCGAACGTCTCGGTGTGCTGTTAATTCGGGATTCAACGTCGTCACTTTCAGTCAATGGGCTTTTTTGAAAGCTATGAGACAATCTGTCACACCGGTAACTCACTCAGCCATTGGGCTAAACAATGGTGGGCCTCTAGAGAGCAAAAATCTTTTTATTGATTGCTCAGGTGCAGCAGCATCAATCCCAACATGTAGAAAGTGTTAACATGTGGTATAGGTATGAATTCAGTATACATGCATTTTCCTTTTACTGCAGAAAGCACCTTTATGTTACATAAATAAATGAATACTTTGATTTCTGACCTCTTCGCTCAGATGGATTTTGTTCATGAGTTAGACCTAACTGAATGAGTACTACATGGTTCCATGTATGCCACAAAATACACCAGAATACAGGAAATCAAAACTAGCTCATTAATTTTTTTCCGGGACCCCCCACTTTAATTGGTTACAGCATGGCCACCCCTTCAATATCCCTGGCCACCCTTTGGCCACCCCATGTAAAAAAGTCTGGCTCCGCCCCTGCACGCCAGTCCCTGACTTCTGGTACCTCGAGACGCAAGATGGCAACTCGTCGTTGCATCGACTGTGATCGGCCCATGGCGCTCGCCGACCGCCATGCTGTTTGCTTCATCTGCATGGGGAGTGAGCATGCTATGCTAGCATTTTCGCAGCCTGATCTCTGCTCGGCTTGCGAACGCCTCTCTCCCGTGGCCATCGCTAATAGAGTGGCATTTTTCGTGGGCTCCACTGGTAGTCCAGGGGCGGCTTCCACCCCCGTTGGCGTCAGTGCCCCTCCTGCCCGCCAGTTCGCCGAGCTTCCCCCGGTGTCCTCGCACCCGGATGGGCTACTCGGCCGGTCTTCAGTGGCTACTCGGCCGTCGGTTAGCTTCTCAGCGGCTAGTCAGCTACCAGCTAGTCAGCTAACCGTGGCCCATCTGGCTAGCCCTGCTAGCTCCATTGGCGCTGCCTTTGCCCGCGTGGCTACTTCGCCGCCTCACGTCGACGATTCAGACGACCCGGTCATCGAGGCTGTGGATGAGGAGGAGCTTGCTTCCTTCCTCTCCGCAAAAGGATGCGCCACCGTGAAAGATCTGCCACCTATTCAGAAGACCCACGCCGCCCAGTTAGCTTCTGAGCTTGGCCTGCCCCCGCCTCAGCGCTGTCCGGGGGGGGCGTTTCGACCCCTTCTCCGGCGCGTTGCCCTCACCTGATGCCCTTCCCCTCCCTGCTCACCCCACGGTCGTGGCGAATGCGCAGGCCTCCTGGAAGGCTCCCTTCACCGCCATTGCTCCTATTCAAGGACATGCGGCATTCTATGCGATGGACGGAGCGGGCGCCATCGGCCTCGTACAGCTCCCTCGCGTTGAGGATGCGGTCGCTGGTTGTCTTGCGCCATCTTCCGCCGCCACCTGGACATCGCCTCCTGAGCTTCCATCTAAGCCGTGCCAGCGCACGGAGAAGCTCGTTTCCAAGGCCTTCATTTGTACAGGCCAGGCGATTAGGGCGTTGAATACCGCCTTCCTCCTCTCCTCTCTGTCTGAGGAACTGATGGCGGACCTCTCCACACAGCCATCGGATCTTACCCTCCATCAGCTGCGCAGGGCCACCACTCTCACTTCACTGGCCATCAGGGCGGCCATTAAAGCCGACGGGCGTTCCCTTGGCTCTCTGGTCGTCATCGACAGGCACCTCTGGCTGAACCTTTCTTCCATGCCAGAGAAGGAGAAGAGACATCTGATGAACGCTCCGATCTCCGCTGATGCACTGTTCGGCCAGGCGCTGGAACTCCAGCGCGATCGCTTAGAGAAGACGAAGTCGGCGGCTCAGGCCCTGCAACCCGTACTTCTTAAGCGTGCCCCGCCTCAACCAGCCACTCCGGCTGCGCCTCAGACGTGCGCGTGCGCCTCAACGGACGCATCAGAAGAAAAAGGCGGACACACCCAAAGCCGCGCCGCCGCCGGCTACTGGGTCACAACCTCCATGGCAGCGCTCCCGCTCTCGCGCGGCCCCCGCCACGCGTCCAACCAGCCAGGAACGGCGCAAGAGGCCACAGCGATCCTGATATGGTCGTGTGTGTGCGGCAGAGCATGTCATGCGACCCCTTTCCATTGACTGCTATGCCTTTGAGTGCTCCAAAAGCCACGGGTCCTCGCTCTGCAGTCCCCAGCTCGGAGCGTTTTCTCCCGCTTCGGCGGTCCTCTCTGATCTCACCCCCTCACGGGGCGCTGAGTTTGCCTTGTTCACAAGCACCCCGCACACACATTCCCGCCCCTCTGGGGCAATGTTTGACGATGAGCCGGCTCCGGCCGGAGGACACTCTCTGTTCTGTCAGCGCTGTCGCACACCGGGGCACCGGTTCGGTCTCCACCGCGCATTCAGCCTACGTACGCCGTGCGCTTTACCTTTACTGACGCATCAGAGTCGCTTACGGTCAAGAAGCACTCCCCAACCTCTCTCGCCGCCTCTGTTGGCCAATTTATCGCCCAGGTACGAGCGGAGCTGTCTGCTCAGTCAGACGCAACTGCCATCATGCGAACAGGAAACTTTTCCCCCCTCTTCACGGATGTCGCTGACGTGCGCTCCAGGTCGGCTGCCCCGCGGGGCGTCGCGAGTGATGTGCGCGGCTCGCCAACCACGCGTAAGCGCCAAGGGGTCTCACACACGGTCGGCTTGCCCTCAGCCCCCACGCTACGACGGGTCTCTGCCCTGTCAGTCGAACGCTCTTCAGCTTCGAGGACAGCCTCAGTCACTGACCTCGGCTCCTTTAGTGCCACTCGGGGGCAGCATAGCACTTCGTTTGTCCTTGCTGCCTCCTCATTCTGCCTCTCTGCTCAGGCAGAATTGGGCGATGTGCACAACGTCACATTGTGTTCTTTCAACAGTGTTGAAAGGCTATCAACTGCAATTCAGGTGGCCACCCCCACCCTTCAGAGGTGTCATGGAGTCAGTGGTGCCCCCCTCCAGGGCCCCTGCTCTCAGACAGGAGCTTTGCGATCTTTTGAGAAAGGGCGCTATTCAGCGCGTAGATCCGACGCTCGCCCACAGGTCGTTACAGTACGTACTTCCTTGTGCCCAAGAAGTCGGGCGCTTTTCGCCCTATTCTAGATCTCAGAGCGCTAAATGCTTCGCTCAAACCTCTCACCTTTCGCATGCTCTTGGGGCGTATGGTGGCGGAGTCAGTCCGCCAGGGGGATTACATGGTCACCATAGACCTTCAGGACGCCTATTTCCACATAGGTATAGTCCCAAGGCACAGGCGTTTTCTACGCTTTGCCTTCGTCGGATCTTTGTATCCAGACGCATGTGGCTAGCCCTCGCGCATTGGCGCAGGCCGTCGTCATTCACCAGAGGCGGCGCGCTTGGTCCTGCTTCGGGCGGGCACGAGTCGATCTTTTCGCCTCGAGTGAGAACGCTCACTGTCCAGCGTGGTTTTCACTGGAACGAGATGTGCCGCTAGGGTCGGACGCGCTGGCACATCCGTGGCCGCGACGTCTGCTCTGTGCTTTCCCCCCACTTCCTCTGATGCGTCAGGTATTGGCCAGGATCAGAGCAGGGGCACACGGGGTGATCCTGATCGCCCCCCATTGGCCATCTCAGAGCTGGTTCTCAGATCTGGTCTCGATGCTGGACGGCCAGCCATGGACCCTCCCAGCGAGGAGGGATCTCCTATCTTAGGCCCCCGGGTCGCTGTGGCACCCCAGGCCGGAAGCGTGGAGACTGACGGCTTGGCCCCTGAATGGGCGCGTCTCCTAGAGCGCAGCCTGTCAGCCGCAGTTGTAGAGACTGTTCAAGCTGCTAGAGCTATGTCCACTAGGTCGTTGTATACGCTAAAGTGGCGTGTGTTCAGCACATGGTGCAGAGACAGAGGCTGTGATCCTCTAGTCTGCCCAATTGGCGAGGTGCTTGCGTTTCTGCAACACCTGTTTGATAAGGGTCGTACACCCTCTACTCTGAAGGTGTACCTCGCAGCTATTTCAGCATACCATGTTGGCTATGCTGGCGTTTCCCCAGGCGCACACCCCCTTGCGTCGCGCTTCATGAAGGGCGATAGGCGGCTTTGCCCCTCTTCCACGCGTTCGGTCCCTACTTGGGACCTGGCCACTGTCCTACGCGGACTGGCACTTACGCCCTTTGACCCTCTGTCGAGTGCCAGTCTAAAGATGCTTTCCCTTAAGACTGCGATTCTGCTCGCCCTGGTCTCGGTGAAGCACGTTAGCGACCTGACTGCTCTATCAGTCTGTCCCGATTGTCTTGAGTTCACGCAAGATGACGCGCGGGTAACGCTGCGACCGAATCCCTTTTCTCGCCCTAAAGTACTGTCTACTGACCCTCGTTCGAGGGTCATCGAGCTCTCAGCCCTACCTGAGACGGGAGGTTCTATGCCCGTCACTCTGTGCCCGGTCAGAGCGCTTTGTGCCTATTTGACGCGTACGCAGAACATCAGGAAGACGAACCAGTTGTTCATCTGCCAAGGCGAGCGTGCCAAGGGTCAGGCCTTGTCTACCCAACGCATGTCGCATTGGCTTACTGAGGCCATACGTCTGGCATATGAGGCGGCGGGTGTTCCTCCGCCTGCGCATGTCAGGGCGCACTCCACCCGTGGAGTGGCGGCCTCTTGGGCCTTCTGGAAAGGCGTCCCTATGCAGGATATCTACCTGAGCGCGTCGTGGGCCTCAGGCAACACCTTCGCGCGTTTTTACGCACTGGACGTCGCCAGGCCGGGCGTAGCAGAGAGTGTTCTCTCTGGGCCCGGCGGCGGTCCCGTGGGTCTTTCCACCTCGGGCTCCTCGGTGTAGGGCTCTTAGGCTTGGTTGTAGTGATCCATTCGTACGTTTCGGCTTCGAAACGAAAGAGAACGTTACGGATACTAACGTATCCTCGGTTCTCTGAGTGAGAAGCCGAAACGTACGCTTCGGGCCACAAGTCGCCGACGCTGGCGAGCTTGGCAAAGAGGACCTGAAGCGTAAGCGCAGTCAATATATAGACTTTCTGATGTCACGCAGGGCTGTCTAAGTAGTTGCCTGCGCGCGTCAGAGCGCTTACTGCCCTTTTTTTCAAAGGGTTGGTTAAAGTTGACTTAAAAAAAGTAGGAGATGATAGGCATCATCCATTCGTACGTTTCGGCTTCTCACTCAGAGAACCGAGGATACGTCAGTATTGTAACGTTTTGCTGTGTTGCATTACAGCATATTCCTGTTCATACTTGTTCCTCCTCAAATAATCAACATTAAAAATAAACTTCTAGTCATAACAATTAGCTTTCTTGCTTAAAGATGAAGCTGAAAAGACAATAAATGAAAAATGTAAAAATTCCTCAAAGTTGTCTGTTACATTGAAATAATTTTTGAACTCGCTTGTGGCTATAATGAAAAGTTGCATGGATTTGTCGCCAAATATATATTATAGTAATATATAATAGTAGTATAGTAGTATATAGTAAATTATATAATTAAATAATTAGCAAACAATCCATTTATGGCCCCACTCTGAATAACTTTTGGCTAGTTTATGATTGAAAGGTGGGGGCTTGGACTCTTGGGATCAGATATGGCTGTTTTGGGGGATACCATAAAAAGTTTGGGGTGGCTTCTGTTTATTTTTATTTTGGCACCCCTAATTTGGGCCATATAGAAGCCATACTGTACATCCTCCCAAAACCTAACCAGTCTTTTGCTATTTAGGAACCCTTTTATCTGGTCTAATCTCTTCCCTTTCTCTCTCCATCATCCATTTTGGCCTCACACCGTATTTTTTTCTCCTCTCTCTTCTCAGTTTTTTGTGAGAACAGCATTTCCGCAAGTCTCCTTTATTGTGTTCTCTAATAGTGCTCCCATTACCCTCTTAACATTTGACACTGTGTTTCAGGCTGTCAGACTAAGTGGTGCACGTAGTCATTACAGCATTACAAAGCAAAATGTCTGACCCTGTTGAATAGGCAAATATGGTGCAATTAAAACAGACTATCCATGCAGAAATAACCTATTATGACATGCTTCTTACGTTCACCTTTTCAACCTCCTGTAATGCTTTAAACAGCCTGTGTATATTATTATCCTTAAAGGGAGAAATGTAATTGTTGGTCAAGGACCAAGAAGTACAGAAAAGGACAGTCAGAAATAGAGAGCGGGGGGAGGACAGAGGAAGCAGAAAAAGGGGAAGGACTGACTAAGAAAAGAGAGAGGGGAAAAGATTCGAGGACAGAGTTGGGGAGATAAAGAGGAGGAGGGAGAAAGGGAAAGAGAGAGCAAAAAAAGGGGAAACTGAGGGGTAGTGTGTTGAAGACTAATGAAAAATTAGCTACCACCAGGCGATGCAAAAACTGTAATTATCTGAGACAAAATATCAAGGCAAATGCACTCAGGGGCTTTGCGCTCGTGCGCAGCTCACACGTGGAGAGGAGGAAAAGCGGAGAGGAGCACATTTTAATGAAGGAAACTGTTACCCGTGGGTCAGCCTTGTCTCGGAGGGAGCCTGCACTCAAACGACGCGGCCTCACACATTTCTCTCTTCCTATATCCAAGCGCCTTCTCTTCTCGCACCCCCACCCCCCCACCCCCGCTTACCCCTCCCCGTTCCATTGATGTGGCTCCACAGCCCTGTGCACCGTGTTCAGCTGTGATCATATGCTTTAAGCCCAGAGCTTGGCTTTGTCTTCATCTGCTTGCCTCTTTTTTTTTCCTCATGGCTGGCTACTCCCCTATCGTTTTTTTCTCTCCTCCCTCTTCCTTCTGTTCCTGTCGTCCCACTGCGCTTTTTCTCAGTGACTGATATGTGGGATGAGAGAGAGAGAGAGAGAGAGAGAGAGAGAGAGAGAGAGGTGGTGGACCAAAGTAGCGTTACACCAAAATGAAATATTTATCTGATTTACCCACACCAGAAGATTCCCCTTTGAATCCTCTGTGAGGCCATTTGCTCATTAAGGATCCAAAGTCTAAAGTTATCAAACAAGTTGGCATATAGTAGAATATGAGACGTTGCCCACTGTTACACAGGCATTGCATCACTTGCCGGTATTTTGCCAACTGTCTAGAAAACTGTGTAACATGACTGGCTTTCCGAGGCTAATACCTCAGACGGGGGATGAGTGGAAGGGACATGCTCTTTGATCTGCTCGTATACAGGCATAATTAATGACACAATACAAATGATGTCGTCTTTCACAAAGCTATAATGCATGAGGCCAAGCAAACACATTTGCTCATTATTAAATGACGAAGAGCAAAACCACATTAATGGCAAATGGAGAAAGAAAAGCATTGCCTTTGGTGTGGTCTCATCCACCCACACCCACCACAACTTAGGCTGTTGTATATTACACAGTTATACATATTTTCACAATGCACTTTAAGACAGACACTTTAAGAAATAATGTAAACATTGTACATACATTGTTAATGGAAATAGAATAAATAATGAAATACAATAATATGATTGTTGTCGTTAGTAGCTCCTGGCTTCCTGCATCTTTACAGTACCTGCAGATGAAAAGCACAGTTCCTAGATTTCTCAACAAAACAGCACAATGTGCAATATACATGTACTAACACTTGAATTTAAACCTTGACCTGGATGATGTTGACTATGCTAATCACTCTCTGTCTGGCTCTTCTTTTGCTTCTACTACTTCTACTTCTACTGATTTAATTTCACAAGAGGCAGTGTCCCTGAAAAATAGACATGGTGATCCTAGTTCTGAAGGGGGTATGCCAATGTAGCCCCACTCCACAGAGATACGATAGACTGACAATGACTGCACCCACTGACAGACACTTGTGATAAGATACAAACCCAAGGACTATATTCAGTATTTATCAGCATTTATTGGTTACACTAGATATTCCATGCTGTATGTTCCTGGTAAAATAGAAAACTAAATGAATTAGGCTGGCCTTGGCCCTGGAGTGACTTGAGTGAAGATTGTACAGATTTGCACCTTCTTCGGGGCTAGAGGTATGCGGGAGTAGAGCCACGAGTCAAATGGAAGACTAGGGGGCAGAGGAGAGATGATTTGTGACGCTAGAGCACATGATGTGAGTATGAGCAGGTGGGCTTAAAACTCATAGCAGGATTGGAGATGGTTGTCAAGCATCATACGGGATCCTCCCAAACTATCATATGCTATTGATTACCTGGCATAACGTCTTTCACTAAAGATATGTTTTTTCTTTGTAGAAAGGTTTTTCTGTAGTTTCATAAATTACAATGGTCAGGACACGTGGACAAACATTTATGGAGGAAAACAAATCAGAAGTGTGTAAGACACACTTAATGTGCTTGTTTGTTATTTTGCTGTAAATGAAGACTTTATTCATTTTTGGGTCTTTGTGAGTGAAATGTACAAACCACTGACACATAATTGGCATTGCAGTCTGTCAACATGGGATTTGGCAGTAATTAGGCCTATTTTCTTTTGATGATGTGGAATTCAGTGAGGGTAGCGGAGTATGGTGATTTTCATGCTAAGGGATGACACGTGTAAACAACCATATTTCACAGGAACTCTGTATATTGAATAAGAAAACAAACAAACAAAATCACTGAAAATGAAGCAATGCCTACATAGGCCAAGTACTTTGTAGTCTTGTGCTGCACTGCCTTAGTTTTTGTGCTGGTTCTTCTTTGGGCTTCATGACTTTCTTCACATTGTCTCCCATTTAGATCTGCAAAACAATAATCACACCATAAAAAAACTAAAACTAAAATGTTAAATACTGTCAACTAATTCTGAGTTTAGACCTTAGGTCATCCCCAGAAAACGCTAGGCTTCTTGAGAGATTTAAAAGAGGCATGCCATTAAATTAAAGACCAAAACCATTGTTCCATGTAGTCTAATGCATAGGTGTGTGGGGGTGCATATATACATTTTTTTCTGAGTGACAATCAGAGACTTATGTGTCAGCTACATAAAACTAGGATATGGAAGTGCCTGTTTAGTAAGACCTGCTGTTGCTGGCTGTCCCTGGTTCATCTCCTGTGAGGCCTGAGAGGTTGACAGGGAGGTGAAGCCCATTTCTGCGGCCAGCTCCCAAATCCCTGAGATCCTGCTCAGCTGCTCCACAACCTCCTCAGACAGGAACACCTGACCACAGCCACACATGCAGAGCTGCTCAGTGGCAAAAGGACCTGCCATGGGTTGGGCTTCACTCAATGGTCAATATACTCCAAGTAAACCTGGGCTGGGGGGTGGGAGGATTCAGAAACAACTCTACAACTACAGTCTACTACTACACTTTCTATTTAACATGCTATTATCATGTTAATGGTTTAATACCAGATGGAAGGAAGTAAATAATTGACATAATATGTTATTTCCAACTGCCAGTGCTTGACTCTTGAATGAGATTGATTAAAACAAATTAAGTTGTTGATCTGGATATTTTAATTCTGTAATAATTGGACACACACTTGATTGTATCGGTGATGCATGTACTGATGTTGCTCTATTAGGCCTAGATGAATGATTGCCATCCTTAATGATTGCCATCCTCCTTGCTGTTATATACATGAATGATCAGAGATTGGCAGATGGATGGATGAACAGAAATTGACTGATAACTGATAACTGAATAAACAGAACAAACTGCACAACCATACTCACCATGAAAATTTCTTGTGGTAAAAGTTCAGAATGATACATAGACAGAAATAGAATCATGCAGACGAAATTCTGCAACAAACATTGTGACATCATATTGTGTGTTGGAAGACCCTAATTCTGAGCTAACAAACCAACTAGCTAGTTTTGTCTAGACTGTCTCTCTCCTCCTCTGCAGATGCACAGCTTATCTCAGAAAGCTGATAGCTATTCTGGGAGGGTTTATGCGTTTGACACTTTTACTCAACAAATAATTCTGTATGAATGAATGTACAGTATGACAGGTAAAGGTCACACATGATAAAACACATGCAGGTTTAGTTTCATTCGTTTATGTGTGGATTTTTACTAAAGCTGCTGCTAATGGCAATGCTGTGGTCTGGAAGCACATGAAATTGATTAATAGAACTAATACAGTATGTGTAGTTATTAGTGCATAATCAGGTCTGTGGCATGGGCTGATTCATGGGTAGACCTTTCTTTTAATTTAGACTCATATTGGCCACTAAAACACAAAAATGAGAGAGAGAGACACTATCCCATGTTAGAATCTAACACAGAATTTTTTTCGTTAGACTTTGAACTGACATCGGTTCATCTTTCGGCCATTTCACTTTGTTGAGCAGGACATTTCTATACATTTCACAGAGGTTTTCGAGAGACTTGGTGATCTGACTGTGAATGCTAAGGGTGACAGGACATAAGTAATCTGAATCTGAAATGAGGGTGGCATATTTTATGACAGTTGCTTCAGTTTACTCTTTATATTTTCTGCTTAATAGAGTCATTATATGACACCAACTGTGGTGTATTCTTTTATTTGATTATAGAATTGTGGTTGAACTAGATAAAAACATACAGTGGGATAAAGTTGTATCCATGCACATGCACTAAAACAATAATTGTGGATCATCTCTGTAAAGGAAAGTACATAGTACAGGTATCTAAATGCAACTGCAATAGTTGCGTGATCTGTAGTACGTCTTATCAGTACAGTAATACACTGGGTGAAATTTATTATCAAGAAACACTGATGAGTTAAAAAAATGCTTTTTATACTTTTTCCTGAAGCTTGCATTATGGGCAGAAATGCAGTGTGATTGACAGTCTCTTAGCCTGTCCCTGCTGCGAAGCATCTTTGTTTTAAAGTTCTGCCTGAGTTTTGTTGGGGAACGTGCCAGGTGTGCGAGCACTGTGCCTAAATCCCTAATCTCAAATTACTAATTTAACACTGACTGCACAACCCAATGCAAGCGAAGTAGTGAGAAACTTTGAGGAACTTTCCTGCTGAGAATCCCTTCCGCCACATCCATAATCACCACTGGTTTCACCTGGGCACTTAGGGTATTGAGGTATTTGTTACTGTCGTCCAAAGAGGAAAAACTACTAAATCTCTGCATTAAGCAAGTTGAGCCCATTTGCTTGACTTCTCAGTAGCTGTCTTGACCTGTCAAGTCTGAATTGCACCACATAGGCAGGAAGTAGGAATTGGTATAGAAGACAAAGAAACCCTCAATCTCATACAGGTTGCTACTGGTCCCTCCACCCACACCCTCTCGCAAATGACAGCACGCTGCAAAGAGAAGTGTGTGGTTCAAGAGGTTCCCTGTTTAATTGGCCAGTGGGATTGACAGAGTGTTGCTGCATCGATGAGGCTGAAAGATGCGTCACGTGCCCCCCAGACAAGCTAAGATTCAGCATGACAATGACAACACGCAGCTACGAGAGTGAGCTGACGGGCATCACATTCGTGGCATAATCATCAATGGGCATGTTTCACTGAGAGCTCCGAGTGTAGAACCAGGCTTCAGTGGGCACCAATTTACATGTCAAGAAGACACAGTTTTTGTTCCAGTGGCAGTTCTTTAAATCTCCAAGTCAGTAACTCTCTGTTCACTTCTCTCCTTATTGTATCTCGTTTTTGGTTTGTGTGATAGCGAACTCTGTCATTATTTATTACTCTGATTTGACAAACAACATGTAATTAAACATGATTATCTATTTATTTAAAACATGGGAAATTCTAATGATATCAAGATAGACCTTAACAGGGCCCTATGCAACCTACTCAAATAGCTCTATGTAAAGAGCCTTTTCCACCTGTGATAATGAGCTGTGCTCTGATTTGCTGATGTGACTTGGCAGGACATAATGAGTGAATATTTACATTAGTCCACTGATCTCAGAGTTGCAAAAAAAACAAAAAAAAAATAAAATTTTGGGGGCCCATCCACCAATTGCTTGGCGATTGTAAACAAGCATAACAGTGTTATGAGCAGGACAGTAATGTGATTCTGCCTCGAACAAACAACAGCGCAAATCGAAATAAAAACAGATGGATTAAAATTCACCTCTACAAACTGAAACTCGTCTTTTATGACATGACATAGCAGCCTCATGTGCAGTTGTAAAACTAGCCTATATTCGAGGACAACCAAGCATTTACTGTGTCCATTATAAAAGAAATATCATGACATGTCTGCTTTGGGCTTGTGTGGGGTTTATTAAACTCATCATGTGTCAGGGTTCACACTAGCCAACAGAGCAACCCCCCCCCCCCCCCCCCCATTTATTTTTTACCTCTCGCTCTCTCCATTGGGTTTGTTTTATTTCTTTACATTAATTGTCTATTCTTGTTTTGAGTTGAGAGTGCCATTCTTGTGCTTTTAGCTGGTAAACTCCCTTGTAATATTCAAGGTCAAATGTAGAACATATAAAACTGCCATTTGTAAAGAAATGAAAACTGTAGGCTTACACTTCAGTGGTAACATATGTAACATAGGCTTACACTTCAGTGGTTCTACATATGAAATCAGAGGTGAAGTGAAGCTAACACATAGAGTTTTGGCCTGGCTTGAAAATTACTATTTGGCATGCCAACAAAACGCCTAAACGAGTGATTGTGAATTCAGTGGGTGTTGGCTGTGTTGCTTTCCTTTGTGTTCCTCTTTGACCCTCGCTATTAATTCATGCAGCAGTAAAGCTCATTATTAAGTCAGAAGGAAGCACACATGTAGAGGGACCAGCTTTGCAAATTAGTTTGTAGCTATAAATATCATGGTACATGTACATAGCATTCGAATACTTGTCAGATGCTCTGGGTGTTTCAGTTTAATAAATTGGTGAAAATCCTTTATGGAACTTACAAAAAAAAAAATAATAATAAAATAAAAATCAAGAGCTAGTGTTGGGCAAAATCTGGGCCGGATTAGGCTGTACTGAGGCCCAGAGCCTATTGGGACCTATCCAGCTGCTATCTCCATCCTAATTATGGTGTGAGTGGGAGGTATGGATTTTATAATGGATATAGGGAAAGAGAAAGAGTGTATGTGTGTGTGTGTGTGTGTGTGTGTATGTGGACAGGGAATAAAGAGTTTTCTCTGCTTTTTCGTGGCACAATTATTTCTGAACACCTGTTGTGTTACACTGTCACTGCTGATTAAAGAACAAGATGAATCCAAGAGACCCTAAGTCAAATGATAATGAAATAATACCTAATGAATAAATACATATGTATATATAAAAAATAACAACAAGGAAAAAGCACACAGCACATCAGTGGAAGATGAGACTTCAAATGATTTGTTCACTTTTAATAACAACCATGAAACTTCGCCTGGTCTCCTCTGACTTCCTGTCAATAGAGAAGAGTAGAGAACTTGGCCCAGCCGAATCTAAGCTTTTTGATTATGTCTTAGTCCCGTAGTAATGGGTTTCACAAGATTCTAACGGCCCTTTTCTACATTGGATGGTCCACTGGTGTCACTGCCCTCAATTTATTTGAATAAAGACATGTGCCGTGACTCGTACAGTCTAAACGCCTCATGCTTAGAAATGTGGAGATAGAATCGGACCTTTTCTCCCTGAGAGCTGGCCTGGTGGGTTAGAAATTTCTCTTTGCTGATGAGAGAGAAATGAGAGCCAACCCTAGAGAATTCTGACACATTTAATCATTTGAAGACCTAACACATTTAATCATTTCATCTATGTTTTTATGTAAATACAATCAAGTTTGCTGATTAAACTGAACACAAACAACAACAAAAAGTCAGAGAATGTGGTGTGGAATTTTGTGATATTTGTGAATGCCATGTGCTAGTGAACATATGTAAGTTAGGGCTATGTGTGGCCTTGCTAACGCTGCAAGGGCCTCATCACAGAGACTGTGTTTCACAGAATACTTGCTATTGTGTGTGTCCTTGGCAACTTGATCAGACTTCTGGTTTTCCTTAAGTATAATTGGGGTGTGATCACACAGCTCTGTCTCTTACTACCAGCTTCACGCTCATGAACAGAAGAATGTAACATCGCTGCACTTTATATGGCTAATGTAAGTTGTAATCTCCTAACAATCGTTATTATGGACTTTAGCATCTCAGCATTTGACATTAAATACAGATACATGTAAGCCCAGAGTCATATTGGACATTTGCGTAATTGCTAATTTATTTTTCTGATATGATCAACACAATGCAGGGGAAGAACTATATTACAGCTAGAATATAAATAACCACTTAAATTCAACAGTGGATATAGACTACATATGTTTTCTGTTTAATGTCATCATGTTTCCTGGTTCTTTGAGTTTTAATTATTAGATATAAAAATGAACAAAAACTGTGTGAAGTCAAACTCCAATTGATTAACCTAAATTGTATACAGTAACTACTTACAGGAATGTCCCCATATCTTGCCAACCTGTCTCAGTACAGTAGTTAAAGGTGCTCTAAGCGATGCTGTTTCACGTCACTTCTTGTTGACGTTCGAAGTATTGTCAAACAAAACGGAGGATAACTCACTTGCCCACTGTGTTTTTGTTGCCGTTTGTGGAGCCTGGGCTGTCTACAGAGACCACGTCTTTTTACAGTGTGTCAGGGGACAGGCAGCTAGCAGATTGTGAGGAGATGTTTGCTGTATGTAACAACACATGTTTTAGTCCTAAAAACGTGTCACATCGCTTAGAGCACCTTTAAAGGTCTCATTCCATCGTATGTTCATTAATTTTGTGGTGGTCTCTTGTCTAAAATAATGTCATGAGAGTTGGTTTCGACAAAAATATGCTGTAGTTGTTAAGTTTCAAGCTATTTTAGTTAGGTGAAAACAAGTGCAGGGATAGTGCCAGAGGATTCTTATGAATATTAATGATATGCAAACATATCGCCTCTGATTGGCTAACAGCACTGTGATGCTCCCTCTAGTGGGTCTGTCTGCAGGCAGCCTAATAATGTTTTCTTGAGGACAGGCTAACTGGATAGCTAATGTTCAAAGTGACGTACATTTGTACAGCTTTTCCGATTCGCTCGTTTTTCCCGGCTGTTTTCTATCACATGCGAACACAAACTACAGGGGTAGGAGAGCATTTTGAAGTTGAGCATACAAATGCAACTTGGGCTGACCTATGGTAATGTAAAAAAATCAAGTATTAAACTGTTTATTGTGGAAGGAGACCTTTAAAACAAATCCCTTTTTGCTATTTTTTCTTTAGAAAAGTTGATTCTAAAGTTTGTATTGGCAGACAGTGACCCATTTTTATAAGAAAGTGAGTTGAGTCATCTGGGCCAAAAGCTTCAGCGCCCAACTTTTGTGGCTGTGCATGACAAGAAGGTATTGTGCATTATGCTTAATCCATCTTAATGAGTATGGCTATCAGATAGAAGCTGACAGGCTGCCACCATGCAGAAGCCACCGGCGGATGTGGTCCAGTGGGTCATCAGAGACTGTAACATATCCAGCCTAATCCTGCGCTTCAGTCGGTTCCAGCTCATCACACTCAGCAGTTGGAAGGGGATAGGGAGCTTATATGCATACTGCCCAATTAAATCTGCTCTTATAATTGCACGTCTTAGGCTTCTTGGAGACACCACACACTGGCTGGCTGCCTGAAAAGGCAGCTCTTTTTGTCTTATCTGCCATTCATCTATCTATCTATCTATCGATTGCTTTGAGTGTTAGGCTGTTTAATTGGATTTAAAAGTGGTCTATTTTCTTGGCACTTGACATCATGCAATGACATAATTAAGACAAACATTCAACAACACAGCTGTGCATGCATTTGAAGGCATTTCCAAATAATAACAAGATAAAGTTAAAGTGACATGCTATTTTAATACGAGCATTTTGCAATGCCATTGTGTTGATTGCAGTGAGAGGCAGCTAACCTAACACCTCGCATAAGGAGGTGAGATTCCTTTATGCATTAACGGAGGTGATTACAGAGAGGAATTAAATGGGGTAATGCAAAAGAGCCTTTAAAGCTGCACTGCTTTATTAGAGAAGTCATGTAATGGGGGAGGGCTGTATTTCAGTTAATTGTGCTGAAGGCAGCTTTTTTCTTACATCAAACCACAGCTGCCCAATAATAACTTAATATGATGTCTTGTAGTCACAGAAAAAAACAAATAAGTTCATATATTTGTTGTTGTTTTTAATGTTTAAATGTACTTCATGAATGATGTTCTGTAAAATGAATGAAGAATGATAAATGGTGTTCTGTTAAATGTCATGTAAAAGTGACAGTAAAAGTCAAAGTAAATTATAAACAGGGGCTGCAATGTGCCAATCTCAATGACAATGCTAAGAAACCAGTTCAGAAATGCAAGCAGCTGTTGGAACCAACCAGTATTGATTGGCTTTCCATTATAAAACAGCGACACAAGACATGTATGGCCATCCAGGACACTAAATGAAGCATAAATGTACTAATACATCTACACTGTTTGTTATCACTGCCATGGTGATGACAATAGATATAGTGGTCAGAATAATCATTTAACATGCATTTGCTGGGAATTCAATATCTTGCGTTAATCTCATGAACTCACCGAAGACTCAGTGAAAAATGTAATAGATTTGAAAAAGCGAATAACAATGTGTTAACTGCCACATCAGATATAGATTCAGTCCCCCCCAAACAACAGTGATAGCAAAGACTACATTCTGTGCCTCAGATTGCTAATAGGATCGGAGCATCAGATTTTCAGAGCAATACCAGTCTGCACGCATCAGCTCAGAGCTGTGTTTTAACCTGTGCAGCCCCTGCCATCGCTCAATTGAAATGGAAAAGGCTGGGCCTAATTTGATCATCTGCTCTGAAGCAATTATGAGTGAAAGCCAGTGACACGGCTGATCCTGCCGCTGAGGCCGCTTCCATTTGACTGGGATCCACGCCGCTGATGAGAGGCAGCGACAGGGGGATTTCTGAATGCAGTGACGAGGCTCAGAGCTCGGAGACGGGGTGCTGTGGCAGTAGTGTCGGAGGGGAAGATAAAGATAGGTTCAGACAGACGCATGGCGCCAAATGCACCTGAAACAGACTTGGGATGGAATCCAGTCGATGAGATATCCAAAGGGTGTCTTAATGACTGTCACCTCTGAAGTCTGGAAGGAAATGATCTTTCAGAGATGTGGTGCAATACAGGTAAGTTTGACATATACAGGTGGAAATATGGAAAACTCTGTGAAATCCAATATGATGTGAAACTTAAAAAATACTATGCATTTCAATCAGAAATTATTACTGTCTGTCCAAATCTGACAGTGCATGGAGGCAGAGGTTAAGAACTGAGTGGAAAGAAATGTTGAAGCATTAAGCACCAAAAACATTCCATTACAAATGTCTTTCACTAAGACGCAGGCGTGAAGTTTGTTTGGTCCCCAAACCACAGCAGTACGCACAGGCACAGCTGCCTGACAGATTCCCTCCCCTGCTCTGCAGAGCTGAGAAACACTGCGCCACAATTACAAAGACAATGGCAGCAACAGCCCAAACTCCACACATTTTCAAAGAAAAAAAAGACTATGTTTAGACAAACCAAAGGTAAAGCTTTCTGTTCCCATTTGGACGCAAGTGATAGACACACACCCAGCCTGGGCCCAGAGGGCGTTTTTGTTTCTCCTCTTTACTTTAATTCTGTCGGAGCGGCCTTTGTGACTAGCATTATCCTCACAACAAAGGAACGTAAGCCCTTTTTACTCGCAAGGAACATAAAATGAGAAATGCATGAAAAAAGGCAGACAAAATAAGAGTGCCTGTTCCTTCCGGTATGGCAAGCCCAAGAGACAGTGAGCTTCTGTTGTGTGTTCTGCAATGCACACATTCATAAATAATACATAGGTGTGTTTGCAGAAACCTCACTTATTGCGCACGCTTCTCTCACTGTTGAGTCATTTGCAAATAAATGGACAGAGAATGCAACACATTGCCCTCTGAGAGTCACAGTTTCAGAGCACACACACACACACACACAAACACACACACACACACACGCATGCACACACACACACACACACACACACACCATTTACTTTATAAGAAAGTGAAAATGTGTATAGAGTACTTGTTTTCCCTTGACATTCCATTATTATGTTTTTCAATTATATTTACAGCAATCAGAAACATTCCATTTGTAAATAAATAGCAAATAATTAAAAAAACACTATATTAAATGTGTTTTTAGAAAGTTATTATTGTATTATGATGTAATTCCTATATTTTTCACAAGATGGCAGTAAATGTACACCTATCTAGTCATGAGGAAGAAATCTGCATCTGCCATCCACTCCACAGATGAATGCTAAATGACCTCATGTTCTGCATATTGAAATGAACTGTGGCCATTTTGAAATCCCTCATCAGCTTTTACACCCCATTTTGAGTCATCCATAACCTCCCCTAACCCTGGACCCATCCTGCCTAGTAAAATATTCTTGAAACTAGACTCTCTCGATATGCATCAGTGGGAAACAGCACATTTAAAAGTTTGCTTGACTCCTGATATAATTCTCCTAGAGCGGTTGACTTTCGAGTTTCAGACATTACTCAACTTTATGTCTACTCCACACAAAATCTCCCCAGACACTCTTTTTATTAGAATGTATAGTTCATTTGAGTACATTTGGAATGGTTTAGGCCTTTTCACTGTGGAAATCCTCTTTTACGATCGTGGGCATGTTGTTTCACTACTCACATGATAAAACACACACTTTAGGTAAGAAGACACAAAAAGTGCCTTATTATCACAGAGATGTTTCAGAGAATCCATAAGCAAAGTACGGCTGAATATACCACATCACATATATTGAATATAAATCTTGTGAATGTCATCAACTTACAGCAAGCAGGCAAGTTAATACAATGAAACACACAAGCTTCACATAAGCACAGCCACTGATTTAAGTAGGAGACACCTAAAGTTGGTGCAGAGAGGTGGGGGGGGGGGGGGAGAGGGGGGGGGGGGGAGGGGGGGGGGGGGGGTATAGTTGAATGGTAGTGAGAGAAAAGGAGGAGAAGACAGTATAGGACAGGGCAGAGAGGAGAGGAGCAGAAAAGAGGGAGGAGCAGGAAAGAGAGGAGGAGAGAGTAGAAGAGCATGGTGATTGAAGAAAGGAGGGGCAGAAGAGGAGAGAAGAGAGAAGGGTTAGTGGCAAGGCAGGGAGAGGAGAGGACAAGAGAGAGGGGAGAGGCAGGGCAAGTGAAGAGAGGAAAAGAGCAGAAGAGAAAAGGTGTAGCAATAGGAATGAAGATGGGAAGACAAGACAGAAGAGAAGCAGAGAGGACAGACTGCAAAGAGAGATGAGAGGAGAGGAGAGCCAGCAAGAGATGAAGAGGAGGGGAAAGAAGAGGAGCAGAAAGGCGGCAAGGAGCGGGCAGAGGAGAGAACCTTGGCATGCCCGAGGAGATATCTTCTTTGCATAATCACATGTTACTTCTGGTTTGGCGTCTCCTTGGCCGAGGCGTTGTAAGTGCTGCATCTATTTACTAGGCCTCCACTTTAGTGGGGGAGAACGCAGCACAATACAGCACAGCACAGCGCAACACAGGCATTTCTGTATTCATGAACCCATCCATCTCTTAAGGGTCTCCAGCTGGAAAATGAAACCGCATCCTGTAGGCATCCCATGTTTTAGGAGATGGTTTAGGAATGTTTCTAATTCACATCGAGAGGGCCAACGGAACAAAAATAAACCCCCATCAATCTTTTTTGCAGGCAATTAAGATTCTCTTTGGCGGAAACATCTGCTTTTGGTACCGTGTTATTTTAGAGACGGTTGTTAGTCTATTGCATCCTAAAAACCGAGCGCCTGTTTGCCTGTGTGTAATGTGGCATGAAGGACTGTTTTTTTTCCTCTCTCTCTTCCTCTGAAGAGCTTCCAGAGATGACCGAGAGATGCCAGACCTTAATGGTTAACTGACACACATTCTCAGCACAGCCCGATTCTGCCTCGCATTTGCTCTAAAACATATCACAGAGGAGAGGACGTTCAAGTCCCTTGTGTAGAAGAGTGTGTGTGTGTGTGTGATTGTCTGTGTACAGTATGTGTCTGTGTTACTTTTTTTTGAGGTAGTGGTGAAAACAAGGATGATGTTTTCGTGTAGTGGCTTGCTGCTAACACCACTTCTCACTTCTCACACTGGTTGGGGCTATGCTTATGGAACTGAAGTAGGTGTTACACCAGAGGGGGATGTGGGCTCCGTAATATGGTGCTCCTGTTTTTTAGTGCCCACAATATTTATGTCTTATCCAAGCCTCTTTGCAGCAGCTTTCACATTGGCAAAAAAAACAAATGCACATTTGTAAATGAAAAAGGTATAAAATACCAAAACATGATGCATGGCATTAAAATCAATACTGCCAACAAATTATCTTTGGGTATTCTATCCAAGGAAAAAAAAAGAGATATCTTTTTTTCACACATACAGTACCGACTGCATTGCTGTGTCTCTGTGTCAGGATCAAAGGGAAGGCAAAATATGACTGCACTCATGGATGTTTGCATTGTTTTCATTTGCTCTGACTGTTTTAAACTGGTTTAGGCTGATAAGTGTAAATATGTAGAGCATAGAAGATTTCCATGCTAATTCTGTATAGAGGATTTCTGTACCATTAGAAAATTCTCAGTTTCTACAAAGAAAGGCCTACAAACTAAAGGCCTTTTGCAATGTGCTTGTTCTCTGCAATTGCCGTTTAAAGTCAGGGTAAGCATTACCACTAAGCAACCAAGCTTTAGATTCCTCTGCTGTCTTTTGGTGTTGCTTACATAAATATTGAACCTGTTCAGGAGTGATTGATTTTAACAATGATGTGCCCAGGAGAGTGAATTATTTGCCACTACCCTTCTGGAATTTCACACAAAAATTACAGCTTCTGAGAACAAACATTACAGCTTCTCACTTTTGCTTCGGTTGTAACCACATATTTGAGATGGTAGTCCGTGGGGACCAGCCACAGCTCGTCACATATTGGTGATGGTTCTCCTCAACACTCGCGAAGCACAAACCAGCCACCCCAGAAAGCATCCACTTGATGGCAGTCAAGGACAGAGTTTGGTGCTGATGAGGCTGGACATCGTAGGACCTGCCCACTTCATCAACACTTTAGGAATGAAAGAAAAATGGAGGGAGAATAATAAGTGAGAGGCAGAAAGAGAGGGAGAAACAGATAGAGAGAGAAAGACAGGGAGAGAAGAAAAGAGAGAATGAACACTTCAGATTTATACAATTAGAACAACTTCCACCCATATATCAGTATGACTATTTCCACTCCACCTCCCTCAAAGGTGACTATCCTTTCAGAATCCATGCGGTAATCAGACTGCATCCTGATACGTAAACCATAATGCTGATAGTTGGCATAAAGTGCTGTGATGCTCGGGGAAGGGTCATGTCTTCATTGACATAATTAAGTCAAGAAGAAACCTCATTGCCAACTACTGTATGTTCTGTTTTCAGAGCTGCATGGAGTCTTAACATGAGATCCTGGATTTTGCATAATGAATGATTAAGGCTCGAATCTCATATTTTTTACATGGATGAAGAAAATGCATCTATCATGTTTTTCTCTTCCCACTCTCTCTTTTTACCTTTTCCCTCTCTCTCACACACACCCTTTCTTTCCTTTTTTCCCTTCTACATTTTCCTCTGTGAGGACTTCAAAAAGACAGTGGCTTTGCACAGCCCTTTTTGGGGAGAAAAGGCATGCTTATCATACAATGGGGCTTAGCTGGAATATAGACGAAGAGAGTTTTGCATATTTTTCTCTCTTTTCATCAGGCTGCAGTGCCGACGCCTTGTGCTTGAGCAGCCAATCTGGCCACATTCACCCCGACTCCAAAATGCTGCCGTTTGAAATGTAGTGACAGATAGGAGTTTTGTTGTTGCAGTTGCTTTTGTTGCTTTAAGCCTTACACAAAGTCTTTAGAAACACCCAACAAGTTCAAGGTTTTGATTTATTCAATAAATTACAAGAAATGAAATGAAAGTATACTGTATTAGAAAACCATTCAGGTTAAAAAAAAACTGTCAGATAAAAGGCGGATATATGGTAACATAACAGAGTGGGCTAAGGAGGGAGTTCCCAATGCTTCCCTGTCACTGTCAGTCTCTGTCCTATAGGAATCCTTCCAAAAAGACCAAAAATCTGCTTTTTTTTTTAAAGAACGAGAAGTAATATATCAACTGCATAACAGACTTTTATGATAATTTGAGATATAATGCCACTGAACTATCAGATGGGAAATCTTGAAACTGTTCTGGCTCTAAGTCAGATGGACATCCTCCTTGTGTTCAGGGCCCTGCTCTCCTTGTTTCTTCTCCTTAAAAAAGAAGTCAGCTTTGGCCAGCCGTGAGACTCACTTCGGCTGCCTCAGCACTTCTGACACTGGTCGCCCCTCCTGGTCACCTTCATTTACGGAGCCAAACGCTAATTTGGCCTCAGTAGGCCATGAGGTGTGTGTGTGTGTGTGTGTGGGGGGGGGGGGGTAAAGGTGAGAGAGAGCACAGAGGCGCAAGGGGTATGGTTAGGCCCGGCTCCAGGAGGAAGATTACTTTGTCTCTGTCCATCTCTCTCTCTGGTGGGATGGGCAAATAGCCACCGGTGGGACATGCTGCTGTCATACATTTCCTTGACTATTGGCAGAATGTGGACAGCCTGTGACAGAAGTGACACGCTTGACAATTAGTTGTAGGTTTGCTGCTAGAGCCATGAATTTCCACAGGCATCCGCAGTCAGTGGGACCCCAATATGATCTCCCAGGTGACAGGAATAGGTTGGTGTTGGCTGAGCTAAATCTACATGGTGGAATTTGTGACAGTGTTTTGTGTCAGATTCATGAGTTACAAAAACCTGCCACAACAGTGACTAATGATTCCCCTGTTGACACGCCCGTCATGCATTATGAGGAATAATGCACAGTGATCCTGTATAGTACTGATGTCTAGGTTGTAAAATAGATGCCCACCCTGAAAAAAAACAAAACATGAACGAATGAAAAAAGCATGAAAAACCATGTCTCACCAGACACTTGCAGTCTTACAAAAATCCTATCCTATCCGTAACTGTGGACAATGGCCATGAAAGACTCAGTTAATCGGCAAAGCCGGGAGAGCAATTCAGCCCTAATGTTTTGCATGACATCCCCACAAACTCTTTCAAGCTTACATGTTGTTTTAAAGTCAGAGAATACAGCCAGTATATGAATTTCTCTCACTGTGTTAACTGCTTGTTCATTTTTAACAGCATTAGAGACAAATGGCTGAAAAGTCTGTTCTGAACTGTTATCTTGTGGTCTTGTCTATGTCTGCAAATGTGTCTGAATGAAACCCAATGTTTCAGACAACCAACCTACCCTGGTTGCACTGATGTTCCTAACCTCTTGTGTTTTTGCTGTGTTGTAGTTTTGCCTGGAAATCAGGCAACCCAGGTTCAACAAGATAAGATTTCCATACAGTACAAATAATCCTGGCTCTGGCTTTGGTAAACAGCTCAACTCAGCACCATAAGAACCAGCAACGTTAGGAGCTGGGGGTTAGCTTACTGTAACAGTAACATATTTAGTGTCCCGCAGATAGTTTCAGACACTATCCAAATTGTAGGTGCAACTTCTCACCAACCTTGTAAAAATAACTAGGAAAAATTTCAGCCAATGGAACACCGTCCACCACTAATATTACTTTTTCACTTTTTCATTTTTTTAATGATTAGCAGTAGTCCATTGTGATGTTGCTAGGAGAACAGAGGCACGTTGGGATGTTGGCCCAGTTAATCAGCTCTCAGTCTGTTGAAAAAACAAGCCTCTTCTTGTAGAATCGAACGGCAGCACCAATACAGCACTGACTAGAGCAGCAGCCCATGCTGTGACCAGCACCTGCGTCATGCCAGTGAAAAAGGGATTCAAGTCATCAGCTTGGTTCTTTGCAGACATGTTGCATGGACATAATTTACCGTAAGTAGTTACTGGCTTGTTGTGATGCTGTGTTTGTGTGTGTAGTTGTGGGAGCCAGTGTATGATGCCATGTTCCTTTTGGCTGTCTATGGATGCATCTTTGAAAGTGTATGTGCATGTGTTTGTATCAAATATGTCGATGTGATGTGGTTACTGTTGTATGGCGATGTTGTTCTGTTTCTCCAGACTGTCTGACATGACTGTACCTATAAATGTGTTTGTGTCTGAGGATGAGGTGGCTGCTGTGTGATGGTGTCACGTTCCTTTTGGCTACTTATGAATATTCTTGTAACATCATTTATAAACGTGTGTCTGTGCATGTCTGTTGATGTGTATCTCTGTCTCTGAATGTGTCTGGACATGTCTGTTTCTTTAGATGTGGGAGCTGCTGTTGTCTGTGTTATACTCTAGCAGGTTTGGGATGTCTGTAAATGTAGGAACTGCTGTGCACTTGGCTCTGCTGTGCTTGGGTGTGTTTGTATTTGGGGTTGTGGTGGTGTTTGTGATGTCTACAGATGTGGTGTTGTCATGGTCCTCTCGGCTGCGCGGGGGAAGAAGGAGGAGGTTGTTCCCTTTGATTGGTAAGGGGCCCGGGGCTTCTGCATCCCAGCCTGTGAGTCCACATGCCACTCACACTCCGATAACACCCAATAACCCGCTCCATTGTTGCCACACCTTTAATTCCTCTTGCTGTGTCCGAAGCCATTCAATAGAGTCCCGTAATCCCCGCTTGTTATTTTCTCTCCTCCAACCAGTCCGTGTCTGATTCCATTTGCTTCCACTCCATGCTCTCGACCGGGAGGTCAAAAAATCTACCAGGACCGGAGGGATCAAAGCCAAATGCACGGTGTATGGGTCTGTGATAAGCCCCAGTCCTTCTCTCTCTCTCTCTTTGTCTATCTCTCTCTCTCTCTCTCTCTCTCTCTCTCTCTTTCTCCTTCTCCTCTGAACAGTGACAGAAAGGCTATTGAGTGGATTCCAAAAAAGGTCCCTCTCTTTTGCACTCATTTCTGCATTAATCTCAGAGGAAATATTTTCTCCCTTGCAGCCTATAAAATGGCTGAGAGGATCAGACACAGAAAAGGCCAAATAAAACTTTGTGAATAACCCAAGAGGGTCTAGACATCACTTTATCCAACTGTCTTAGGCACAGAGTAACTATGCTTTGGCTTTATGTAGCGTGAGAAAGATGACACAGTTTCATTAACACAGCAAGTAGAATAATAATCTGTTTGGATTAGGTTAGAATAGATTAGGTTAGATCATTAATGCAGCAGTGTATGTGGTATACAGTGTTGATATAATTATATCCACATAGTTTTTGGTTTTTATGATGCATGGATTGAACATGAGAAGGGCAAACAGTAGGGCTAACTGGACAATAGCAAGATATCAAAAATGTATGCCATCTGTGTACACAACACTCATCACTTCCTGTGTAGCATTTCACAGTTCTAGAACACAAAGAGAGCTCTTGGTAGCTGTTCCCCAGGTGACTGAACAGAGAAATGAGCGGCCGCTCAGCTTTAGCACTGGTGCATTTGACCAAACACTGATGGGCTTCTTAGCCTGCTTTTCAGTTTCTAAGCAATAATGCTAGTCCAGCCACAAGTAAGATATTTATGAGGTATTTGCTATTCTGTCACAGCATTGCTACAACTAATACTTTTCCCTTTTATATTTATGTAAATTAATAAGGTTCATCGTGATTAAATCAATACCCTGAAAAAGACACGTTACCAAGCATGCTCGTCTAATAAGAGGCAGTGTGTGTGCAAGTATGAACACGTTCAATGTGTTAGATGTAAAAAGTTTGGACATGTATTAATGCTATTCATGAAGTGAGACGAAATAAAGCTCTTACATGTGTTACTTTCATCGCTAGTTTTGGGTGAAGAAGATGAAGAAATACATGCAAAGGTAGTCAGTGTGAAAGGATTTTTTGTTTTACAAATCACTTTATTGTTATCATGAAAGCAATGCAAAGCATTTGTAAATAAATTGTCCTAATTGTTTATGTTAGACGGTTGGTGACAAAGTAAGTAGGGTAACACTTTATTTGAAGGGGTCTACATAAGTGACAACCGAATGACACTTAATACGCATCATAAACATTAATGATACTTCATTCATGTTTAAGACTGCTGTCATTCGGTTTTTGTAAAGTCTACATCCCAGTCTGCATTTCAAAAACCGAATGGTCATGTCATGTTTATAACATACTTATGCAACCCTTATGTAGACCCCTTCAAATAATGTGTTACCGTAAGTAGTATAGTAGTAGGCCCTATTATAAGTATACAAGCCTGGTCGTTCCCTGAGCCAGGGCGGTTAGGGCAGGATTGATAAGAATAAAAATACTAATAGTGCAGGTAATGAGTAGTTTCAGTGTGGAGGTGTGCAGGGTCCATGTAATAATGGGATGGAATGATGATGGTCTGGATGGAGGTGGCTGGCTCAACCATCGTTCAGGAGGAAGATAGCAGTGGGGAAGAAGCTGTTCTTGTATTCTTGTGTTTTTGCATGAAGGGATCTGTAGAGAGTGTGCGCAGTGACAATACTAGCAAATTACACATTTAGTTGCCGTTTGAAATAGATAGTATAAGAGACTCAAAAAATCACAAATCCCTAAAGTTAAAGTGACATACCAAAGTCATCTGTGATATGAAGCCTTATAGAGGCTACTGAAACTTCAGTAAACTTGTACCCTTTAGTTAGCTTTAGATCCCAAATTTTCTCATTCTTTTTCCAGCCTAAAATTGACTAGGTATTGATAAGAACACCTAGTCTCATCAATGTAAGAGAAACACTGGAAGCATGTAGAAGAGCCTTGGCTGTTAGAATATTGAATTAGGTGTTCTTGAACCACTAGGCCTAAGGTCAATTTAAGGTCACTTTAGGGCAAGTTCAGTGGATTTATTTCCTTCCTTTATGTGTACTGTAATTGATGAATGGCTGTTAAAGATGACAATGGAAGGATGGTCCAATTTTTATACCAAATGAAAATGTGGGATATATTCAGACAAACAATAGTTATTAGGAATTAAGTGTGAGTTAGTGTCACGTGACCTATACAGTACATTTTGTCATATGATAAATGTGGGCCTTGTACAATACCTCAGTGTATTTTAGAATCCAGTTGTCAAATTCAGTCAAATTTTTTTGCCAACAAATATGTGCAACTTTCTGCTACTTTCACTTTGATACTGTACAACACTGAAGATGTACAGGGTTTTTAAATGCAAAATTAGTATCTAAAATATGCTATTTTTTATGCAAATGTACCATCTACTGAGTGCAACGTAATGGATAAAGCTTGACAAACTGCAAAAAATTGAAGTTTTTTTTTTTTTTTTTTTTTTTTTTAAAAACAGTCTTAAACAGTCAGTTTATCAATTGAATTGGGGAAATATAGGCACAAATAAATAAATCTATATTCTTAATCAGTTTCATATATTTCTTTGTTATTTGGTTATTTTTTAAGTTTCCATCTCATTAAAATGGATGTCATCTAGAGTATTCTTGCATGGCATTATTTGGTTAGAAAAGTAAATAAACCGACAGAAAATGAAAAAGGGGCCCACTCTGTGACAGGACAGATGTGTATTGACACACTGGTCCAGTGAGAATTGAGGGATTACAGTCACTCCCAGAAGAAAGGAAAGGGGGAAGTTTTGAAGAGTTTTTCCCATCGGTTTGCCTCCTTGCAGCTGTCCCCATGGAGATGGTGGTGAGCCATGGGGGAATACTCTCCCTCCCACCTCTTCATCTCTCTCTCTATCTCTCTCCATTTATCTCTCCATCACTCACTCTCAGTTTTTGTTTGTTTGTTTGTTTTGCATAATTCTCCCTGTCATTTCTCACTCCTCCACTCCTCTTTCTGTCTCTCTCTCCTTCAGTGTCTCACTCACCTGTTCATTCACTTGTGGATGGTAAGCGTTCACTCATAAATCTCTTTTGCGTTGTGGCGTCTCTGTATTTATTTATTGCTCTCTCAGGGCTCATGCGCCTGATGCTGGGAGTTTGGGTGTCTCTTGACACATCCCATTCTCAACCTGTCACTCTCTCCAAGAGGAGTTCATAGTCAAATGAGACTGGAAATTGATAACAGGGAAGAAAGATGTTTGGGTTGGTATTCCTTATTTACAAAAAAATATAAATATATTTTTCTTGCCTTTGAGTCAACACAAGGATTGAGATTGAGATTGCATCAGAAACAATGCAACTCTCAGGGTGCATAAGAAAGAGAGAGTTATTTTCTTTTATTGACACGATAAGGCAATTCAGTGGTGCTCAATTCATTTTTTTGTCAGCTGCAAAAGAAGCCCAGAGAACCCTTGAGACTGAAGCCTGTGATCTTGAAGCCAAACAGGCTCATTGTGTTAAAAGCAGAGTCAAGATGTGAGACAGAGAAAGAAAGGGCGAGAATCACCCTCAAAAGGAACGTAGGAAGGAAGAAGGCCAGACATGAAAAGGAGTCATTTGTTGCCAGATGAGACTAGTGCTAATACTGGGGCCTGATACTATCCCCGTTGCCAAGGAGATGTGTCTGACACTGTCTCTGCATGCTGAAGGATACAACATGAATGTGAATTGTCATGTTGTCCATTGGAATGCATGAGATGACCACCTGATCACAGGCCGCAAGAACTGGGTGCAGATATCTCATCATGGCTCGGTGTCAGCATGAGCCAGAGGCAAAGATTAAACCATTGATGTAAAAGGGTAGGTGGAGTTAACTTTTACCTTTTAACTTCTAAAGAACACGGTGGCTGTGCATAATGGAACACCAATCCAGATATGAAACCTATGAATTTCACAGGTCAAGTCACTTTGATTGATTTTAATATCCAAATTGCTATAGTGTCTTTAGTAGCTATACAATATTGTTGACATACTCCTGCTGGTAATTACAATTAAATGTTAGCTTTCAGTCTTCCTTCTTAGAAAACAATGTTTAGCCTAATCATGTCAGGATACTAGTCATTCCCCTCAGCTCAGCATTCAACACCATCAGTAAAACTAAAAAACTATGCTATGCTATGCTTGTAACTATGGCATCCTATGCTTATGTTTGTAACTTTGTGCTTTTTGTTATGTTGGTTTTCTTCCTGTCCAGAAGGAGTGACTTTCACGAGGCAACTATGGGGACTACTCAATGTAATTTTCTAGCTGTTTAAAAATAGTGCTTCTGCATAACATATCATTTTTAGAATGTGAGCGACTTAAGTTTATGCTCATATGGTCCCTCACTGTAGGACTATTCGGTGACTGGTAAACTTACTTCAACTTAAATAGTTTAGTCCTACAGTACTTCAACATAAATGGTTTAGTGATAACAATCTGACATGACATTGTGAATTTCATTAGCTGGAAGTGAACTGTGTGGAAGTGTCCTAAAACAGCAGGCAAATGGCATGTACCATCAACAATAGTAAATACGTTTTATATATAAAATATATTATATATTGAATATATATTAAAATAAATAAAAAATGTCTTTGGCTGGGAAACATTTTAACATTTAATGATATGTGCTAAATTACATGAAGATGCATGGAAGGGGCATGGCTATACTGTACATTGTGCAGCAATGAGCCACTAGCGAGTGACTAGACTTATTTTACCAGTAGATGCTGCCTATACACTGCATGTATAGTTTCTGGGTAAAGCAATAACTTAATATGTTACATGACTGTAATCCAGATCTAGCCAATGACACAATGAAAAGTGGCACTTTTTATCAGCTGTAAACTTGAGGAGAAAGTAATTATGCTTAATAAGCCTAGTCTGTCTGTCTGTCTAAATGCTTCTTGTCTGTCTGTCTGTGATTTAAGTATTAAGATGAATAGGCTAAGAAATGATAAAAGAACAACTGAAGTTTCAAACAAACTTTCATACATAAATATCTTGAAATTGAAGAATATAGATGTCAGTCAACTTTAAGATATACCACTCATCTTATTTACCCAAGGCAGAAGAAATGATTAATTATTGAAGCCTAAATCTGTATAGTGAAAAAAAAAAGTTTGCATGATAATTCAGCAGAGATTGTCATGGAGACCATATTCAAAGTTCTTGAACCAGTCTCATGGATAATTCAAACCCGCTGAATAATTAATGCAGATTTTTGCACAGAATCTCCAAGGCCCATTATAGCGACCCACACTGGATTTTTATTTAATTTAGACAGATTAGATGGAGCCAGACAGCTGCTTGAATGGAAGGGTTAAGGTGATTATGAGAGATAATCTTGATCAGGGTGGCATTGATGGAGATGGAGTGAAAGGTTGCATTAGTGTGTTTTTACATATGAATGGCCCTGCGAGCAATCAATTGAAATGTCTACATTAATATAGCGGCATGCCACAGTCTGACATGGCAGGTGACACAGGAAAATGCCAGGTCAGCCTGGGATACTACTGATTTTCCTACTGTGTTCATAAATGGCAAATTACTATGCATATGAATACAGTGATTTGGCCCCACATTGGATAGTTCGTCTGCCATAATGGGCATCCGACATCTGGCAATGATGCATAGTTATGCTGCACCCAAGTCTCCGCTCTGCCCACGTCTGTTTGTCCTGCAGTGTGCTCCTAAAAACACTGCATTATTCATCATGATGGGCCCTTAATATGAGGCAAGCCTCCTGAGGAATGCGAGAAGACATTTAGCCTTTATCCAGAATGAAGGCTGTCATAAACCAACCCAGCTCTGGCATAGATGTGGTCCAGGGTCTGGTTTCTTGAAAGCATTGTAAACATGAGTGGTGCATAAAGTCCCTCTTATGATTGTCTTATGATTTTTGTTGATGTTAGAAGAATGCCCCAAAAATGCTCACATTTTTACCTGCAGTGAACAGCGTAATGTTAATCAAGCATGTTTGAGAAACACATAATCTTAGAATGCAATATCCGCATTATGTTTGATGTAAAACAATGGCAATGGTAATAACCCCTCATAACTGTAAGTAAATACAAATCCATAACAAGCCCCTGATTAGACATGCAAATGAACAAACCCCATTAAAGGTTGCCATTAAAAGACCAATCTTCCATAATAAAACCATTACCAATTCCCTTGGTTCTTTAACCAACAACAGCTTGAGTTCATTTCAATGGAAAGACTTATATAAAGATCATTATTCAGTAGAGTTGTATTTACCTTTGCATGTTGCATTACTGCACTTTGTAAATTAGCACGTTAGAGATGAAGCCAGGGCTGAATGAAAGTATAGACTGCGTGAGGAATTTACCAGGAGAGATTTCTGTTAATTGCCTCAGCGGGATAATAAACAAAGCAGAGAATGCATTATCAATCATTTACATTAGTGCACTGATAAAATCCCGGGAGAAAATCATTCTGTGCTCATGACCACTGTGGAGCCCTCCTGTTACTTGTGTGTGTGTACATGTATGTGTGTGTGTGTGTTCCTTATCTGATTTTGGCTGCCATTGTTCTACTTTGACATGCTATTAGGGGGGTGGAGGGGACCCCTCCTCTGTGGTGCATGCGTGTGAGTGAGCGTAGCTGTGATTAGTATGGCTGTTGCGGAGCGGCACACGTCCCCCACAGGGACAGATTAAAGCACACTACTCCTTTACAGTAAAGCTCTCCCACATCCCCCAGCACTCACTGATAGCCACCAGTCTCTCACACATGCTAATCAGGACACATGCCCACATCATCACACACACACACACACACACACTTTCAAGACATTGGTGTGAGTTTCTGGACTCAAATCATCCTTTCACACCTAAAGTAGTAGGCTATACGGTCTATCCCAATGACAAGTGTCAGTTAGTTAAATGCTAAGGGTATCCTCTTCTACACCACAGATAAATGTGTTCAAGTGACGTTGGAGGGGCTGAGCTATTATCTCAGAACAGCTTTTTTTTTTTTTTTTAACAGTATTTTCATTGAGTCACACAGTCACTCAGGTTGTATTAATCAAGCACACAGACATGTTCATAGTAGGTTATACAATGTTTATCATGCCTTCCCAGTTCATGCATCCCAGTTAAGATGGAAATCACCTGGAAAAAGACAACCTGGAGGACCCAAAGATGACTGCAATCACAAAGGTCCCTAGCCTGAGCCAGACCATACTTCCTGTGACGCTACACTAGTCAGTCTGGCGAAGCTGCTGTTTTAGAGCATTTCCGTTCCCAGAAAAGTGGGAACCAATGAGAAACGAGCTTTCCCCCCAAGTGCCAGTAAGGTATCTGATAGACGCAGGTTAAGCCCGCCTCTCAGAAGGCGGGTATTGCAGTAGATTCGCCAGACTACGCTCCTACGAGCTTATTTGTTGCGGAAGCCAGGCTAAAAGGTCCCTGTTGCAGTGTAGACTATTACAGCTCAAAGCATTTTGCAAACACCACCATAATATTGGAGTCAATATTTTCAAAAACACTCCCATTTGTCCTATAAATATTATGGATATTTTCAGGTATAGACATTGAAGTGTCCCACAATTGCCACAAATTTGCACTTTTGCCTGATGCTACACATTAGCCACACTTTAAATTGGGTAGAATGCTTCCAGAACGCTTGTTTATTTTCACCCGTTTAAATTTAATTTGAATCCCTAGTCAGTACCAGTGTTGGTCAGGCCTTGAGAAGTGATGGTGGTATAATTTGTCATATGTACCAAGATATCACTCTCTACTCTTCCCTATTACCTGCACACATAAAAAAAAACACACACACACACACACACACACACACACACACACACACACACACACCTCCCTTGCTATTAAATCCTAATAGGTTTGACAGTTTTATTTTCAGTGCAGCAGATAAAATCATTATTGTCATATTCCTCTGCTGGAGATGTCGGGGCCTGAACTATGTGCCGTTATTTGTGAAGGACCCTCAAGCTGTCGCTTTGGGGATCGATGAACCCTTGCAAGCAGGCGGGTAACTGCTCCCAGCGGCAGGAGTAGGGATGTAAGTTCACAAAATCTCACGGCTCTCCCTCGTCTGTGATGAGCTCCGCTCACCGCTATCAGAGTCGAGGGAAGAGTCGATCTTAACAGCGGGATGGGCTACAGACGTACACGCTGTTCTTGCTGGAACAAAGTCATTAGGCCGGCCAATCCAGTGTGCCTGGGTAGCCACTGAGATGTGGGCGAGATTGGACGTATGATGGAATGATTTTGGGACAAAATGACCTTTTCAAAGTTTTGAAGGGTTCTAAATGGTAGCCAACACTCACTGCAACAGACAAGATAGACTTTTCTTGAAGGATATATCAGGCTATATTTTGATACCTCTGCACACTCATGAAACACACATACAAATGCACAAACATGCCCTTATATTGTTTTTAGCCTTGTCAGTGGTCTTCAGTACCCTGCTGAATATTACTAAAAGTTTGATTTAACAAGCTAAAGACTGAACATCGGGATGCATTTAGTAAGCTTTTGTTCTCAATTATGTGTGAGAGGCCCCATCTTTTCATGCATTTAGAAATAATGAATCACAATTACGTCCTGCTCTTTTCTTTTAGAACTTTTATAGATCTCTCCCCTTCCTGGAAGGAACATTCAACTTAATCAGGTTCATAAATAAAACATTACCAGGACTCACAGATGAGCATGGAGGAAAATCCTCCATGGTCGGTCGAAAGACTGAATCAAAAGTAAAAGAAAAAAAATGGATTGAAAGGTTGTTGGGATGATGAGAGAGGAAAAGGGAGTACAGCAGAGGAAAAAAAAGAGAAGAACTGAAGATGAAAAGGTAAAGAGAGAGAGAAAAACATGGGGATGGGGATAAAAACATACAGAGAAAGATTGAAAGGTGGAATAAAAGAGAGAGAGAGAGAGAGAGAGAGAGAGAGGGTGGTTTAGAAGAGCCATGTTTTAACCTTCTTAATGAAGGAAGGTCTGTCTTAGCTAAGACAAAAAAAAGCACGAAACCAAGTTGACATTTGACCAGAATTAGCGGCTCACCAGGGAAGCCATCACATCACTGCAGCAAGCACATAAGCCAGAAATGAATCTCTCTTAAGAATCTGGAGCAGACTGCGACTTCTGCCGATACCTGCCTAATGCCAACACACACACAAACACGACTGTAATCATCACTCTGCTTTGGCCCTGATGAAAGGGTCAAGTTGCTATGCAGGATAAACACTGACCCCATCACTCCCCAGCCAAGCTAAAAGACAAAACTGTTATTTGTTAGGAAATTCTACATGTAGTTGATAATTCTACTTGTAGTTGATAATAAAACATAATTGTTGACTGAAATGTTCAAAGGCATCTTGGAGCCTCTTTAGTCCAGATCAGTTTAATCTCCAGATTTTCTAGTGGAAATGAGGTTCCGACTCCAAAGAAGTCCCACCAGCACTCTTCTCAATCATTTTTTAGGCAATCTTATTCTAAACTTCCAATGTATCAACATACTTTTACACAACCCCCAAAAATGCCTGTCCTAATCTGTTATCTTTATAAGTTATTGCAGTCTTAGCGACAATATTATGCTATTTATAATACAATTTCTTATTGCAGTAACAATCCTCAAATTCCAACCTGTTCTTTCATATGGAGAAGACAAGAGAACAGAATCAGAAGGAAAAATGAGAACGCAGATGTTGGCAGATAATGGACTCAGTGTTTGTGCCACAGTCAACCATTAAGTGTTGTGGGGCCGGTTAGCATTGCGGCAGCAGGAGAGTGGGATTGTTTTGAGAGACGCTGAGTGTGGGGTGTGTGGACTCTGGCCCAGCACACAGTGAGCGACGGGCCTCTATTCTCCACCCAGTCCATTAGCCAGGAGTAATTAGAAAGGTAGCCACACCTGGCGGTGGACCACATCCCGAGCCGGTGTGTGTGTGTGTGTATGTGTGTGTGTGTGTGTGGTTTTGGGGGATACAAAGACAGCACAGGACAGGGCCAGGCAGGGGGGTGACAGCTGTAAACTCATTTCACAGAACACAAATTCTTTTGAAGCGTGGCACAGCTTGTACTATCAAAGTGTGGGAATATTAGCAATATTCATCGACATTAATAGCACGACAAACACTGAGAGTGAAACATTTTGTCAGGATTTCACTTTTTTTTTTTTATCAGACTGCATCCAGTCGAGGAGCCGATTATGCCAAATGAAAAATCTGGCTTGCTAAAATTAATCTCTCTTCTCCTGCCAATGTGTTCAGTCTGTTGGCATTTTTTTTCTTGTCAAAGTGAAAAAAAAAAATTCTAAACGCAAAGCAACACACAGAGTAACGGAACGACACACTTCCTTTCCCCTTAACTGGCAGTGCCAGGTGAGCTGCTGACATTGACAGGTCAAACCAACTTTAAGACTTTGCCAACAGATGCACACACGCGCACACACACTCACACAAACACACACAAAGTACCAAACGCCACACACATACACAAAAGGAAATGTTGACAAAAAAGAATGATTTAAAAAAAAAATGTAATGTCTGCGTGGAGTTTCAAGTTGCTCTTTTCTTGGCAGAGTTGATGTATGCTAATTAAAACGGTACTCTCAACCTCACCTCACGCACCCCAGTGCTAATCCCCTCAGCCGACCTGCATTCACCTTCCATTACATACTTTCATTTGAATTTAATCAGAGGCAGCCAGAAAGTAACCTGTAATTGGGGTCCCTTTTGGTCCGCTGAGCGGAGATTGCTACTAAGCCATTCAGAAGGGGGTGGAAAAAATGGCAGACTATGACTTCCTAATGTTGATAATAATGTTTCATCTGCTTTATTATCTGTCCTTGAAATAAATAGTGTCTGACTGAATGGCCTGATAGATAATTTGGCGCATTATGTTCAATATTGCTGATAATATCCGAATGTATTCATAAAAGTATAAGCTCTTACTGTGCCATACACCATTTGTGACTGGCTCATTTATGAGTTTAAAGTGTAAGGCCATTAAACGGTAAGGCTGTTTAATCCAAAACTGAATTAAGCACCTCATTTAATTTCTCTCAGACATATGGCTGTTTTTCTATCAAATGAAGCATTCCTCACACGTGAATGTTTTTCTAGAAAAATATAAACAAATAGTTCTGATTCATTTCAAGCAGCAACCAAGTACTGATTTTACATCATTTTCGGATCTTTGCTAAGGTTAAGTCTCACACTATTGACCTCTATAGGACATTGAAACATAATACATCATACATCGCTGGTACTGATTTGTAGTCTGCCTATAATAAAGATGAAGTCTTGCAAGGTCCACTTCAAAAAGAAAATAAAAAAGACTGCAAATAAATAAATAAATAAGTATACTGCTGTGCAAAGGCAAAAGACCTTAACATCAATTTTGGGCGAAAATGAGTTATTGCCATTTTTGAAACTATGAACATCAGTTTTATCATATTGTAACGCCGAGGCTACTTGTCCCTTGTGAACTGTTCTATGTGTCCTATATGTTCTGTGTGTGTATGTGTGTGTGTGTACGCACGCATGATAGAATGTGTCAATCTTTTCTGATGGGTTTTTGATTGGGCGGCAATATTCAAGGAACAAATTTATTAACAAAACACAGACTAAACAAAGAAACAAACTTACTACAGAAGCAAGGACAGACTCAAGCGAGACACCAGACATGACACACCCAACAAGCGACAATGAACCAACAAAGACTGAACAGGGACAGGGGTTTAAATACACAGGCAGATTAGGAACAGGACACAGGTGTGACAAGGCGGGGTTAACTGATACAATAATCACAAGACAGAGTGCAGGTGAGGGGTGGACCCAGGAAACTGATTGACACAGGAGGGAAGACAGAATCACATGACCACATCAGGACGAGAACAGGGAAATACAGACACATGGCAGGAAAGACAGGAGCACTTGACAAAGAAACCAGGAAACACAGGCACATGGCAGGGATGACAGATCACATGACAAACCAGGAAGTGAACCGGGAGAGACAGACACACGGCAGGGATGACAGGAGCACATGACATGACAAAGAAACCAGGAAGTGTAACAGGAAACACAGGCACAAAGACACCAGGAACTAAAACAGGAAGGAAACAAGACCACATGACAAAACCAAAGAGAAAACTAAAACACAAAACAACCAAAATCCTGACACCGTCGCTATCTCCCAAACAATGTGACAATTAAGCTCATGTTTGAAGACTTCATTAAAAGAGGGAACTGATGCTCTTACGAGACATTCAGGAAAACGGTGAAGTCAATGAACATAAGGTTCACCAAGCTGGGAGAAGAGCAGTGCAAATGTTGTCTGCTCCACGACCAGCATGTGAAGTCTCACAAGGGGGAAGATGCAGAAAATTGCCCTGAGTGCAAGAAGTGGCATGACCACCAGACTGCAGCATCAGAGACTCGACTGAATTACAGGTTGGATGCAGAAACAGACTGGCCTGAAGACACATCTGTCAAGAGTGTGGACCTTCAAAAAGTAGTCATGCTGCCACACATGCCAGGTGTGAAGTCAGCAGTATTCACAACCTCATCGTGGAGTGGAACAAGAAATGAGGCGCAGACCCCAGAGTGTTTTTTGATTTCGATGACTTTCTGTCAGTGGTGGCAAATTCCAACTCTAGGAAGGTGGAGGTGGTGGAGTTGAAGAACAACATAATACGGGCCTGGATGGATGGCCATTCTGCAGCCAAGACTAAAAAAATGCCCAGACTAGCTGAACCCAAAGTGGTGCAACTGCGACGTGGGTCAAGGTTTGTTAAGAAATCCCATGTTGAGAAGAACTTTGTAGAGCTGGACTTCCTCAAGAAGAAGTTCCACCCCTGTATACCAGTCACCTTGAGGCCACACGACTTGGGTGTGGAAGAAGGCAGGAAGACCAAGAAGAGATCATAGAGAATCTTGTTCCCCTCATGCCTCCTACCAGGAGGTTATTCTGGAGCTCCTTGGCAGTTACAAACCTCAATGATTTTGAAGAATAGGGAAAAAATGAGGAAAGAAGCCCCTTTGGTGGACTGTAGTGTTGTCACGACCAAAATCATTGTTTTGATACCGATACCAAGTCAAGAATTTGTATACTTTTTTGATACTTTTCCTGAAAAGGGAGAAACACTCTAAAATATCATTGATGTGCTTTATTTATATAAAACTGGGGCAACATTGTAATCATAACACACTAATAAATGAATATATGAACAACAGATTTATTATACGGAGTACCTAAATAGTTTATGTGTAATAGTAACAATAACCTGTGACTAACTTAACATCTCTATGCAGTGGTAGTGATCATTGCTAACATTGACTGAACCATAACATTACCATAATTCATAGGAAATAATGAGTTAACCTAATGTTGTTTAAGCTGTGACATGTATTAATATAGGCTAATGTTTCCTGTACTTCAATGTATGATTTCTTTGATGGTTAATTTTATATTTGAGTCCATAATTTCTTACAAGGCGTTTCACATAGGCCTACACATCCTTTGCTTACAGTAGGTCTGTGCTCTTTAAATGCTGTAATAACCTAGGCTAAATAAATCACTGACAAACATGCTGTATGCTCTGATTTTAATCAAATAGCTTATAGATAATTTTAGCTGATGTTTTGTATGCTGAATTTTAGCAACTTGCAAATTATTAACGTCATCCATAAAAGTTGCGTTTTCAGAGATGTTGAATTAGCGGTAGGCAGGCTAATGTTTAGCCATGAGGATAATGCCCATCGTTACCTATTACATCGTTACTATTTCTCTAGATAGCCTCGTCAAACTACAGTGGTGCAAAATAGTGACTTGTCAGTCAAAATAAACTATAGCCTTCTCATTTTACTTATTTTAATGGCATGAACGTGATCATGTTATCTTTTACATACAAACCTGTCAGTCTTTAAACTCCTTGCACAACTCGGTGTGCTTGTCGGCCAAGTGTTTTGCCTTCCTTATAATTGTTTTTAACACTGACGACAAACAGGTCTCGACTTATCTAGTTTTGCCCTCACTGGCAGCAAGGTAGGCAAAGTATCTCAAGATCTCACTCCTCGCGTTATCTTTGTCAACCAGTTGTGGACCGGTGGCCACTGTATCACTTGCACATGTATCAATCCCTGTAGTGTTTGTCAAATGACAGCTGCAAGAGCAGCTTCCTTGCTACGTGCGTGAAGAGAAAAAACACAGACGTCCATAGGGAAGCACTGGAAGCATGCGTTGCACACACCAATGTCTCTTACAAATCTGGAACACGGAAATTCTGAAAAGTATCGATACTAATACATTTAGGAATTGTGACATTTTTAATTTCCAAGAATCGCAATGCTTTTGCAATATTAGTGCACTGTGCAACACTAGTGGACTGATTTTCAGGCTCCTGCTTCTCTCTTTCTCTCACACATACACACATGCACACGCGCACACACACACATAGATCTGTCATTTCAATGTTCTTGTTCATTTGTTAAAATCATTTTGTTGTTGGACTTTTAAACAATTAAACGTTAAGATGATCCACTGTTAATTGTTAACTGTGTAATTCTCATTAAAAACTTAAAATAGTCATTATTTTTATTCTTAATATATTCTATTCATGAAATATTTTAGACATAAGTCATTAAATATTATTTTTAGTCTGTTATTGTCATTGTAGAAATGTTTGTGTATGGTTATTAAAGTTATTAAAGACAACGTCAGAATACATTAACTTCCGAATAAGGGTCAAAGGTCAAATTTGGGGTTAACATTTTTAACATGTATTCATTAAAACAACTACTTGGCAAACTTAACTACCTATCATACAGTTGGCTGAACCACAAAAAAACTTTCAAGTCATTTTTCTCAGTAAGTTAAGGTCTTTTGCCTTTGTAGGGCAGTAGATGTGTCCACACACGTGCTTACAGACACACCTTCCTCTCTTGAGACGATCGTATTCTCTCACACTCAGTTCAGACAGCCATTTCCCCTGTCGCTTTGCCTCATTTCCTTGATCTCTCAACTGTTAATGAGTGACTCTGTGAATTACTTCTGGCTGACTGGAGAAGACAGGCGTCAATTACACAGGCCGCCATGTCAGCGCTGTGTCAAGGGCAGGGCAACAGACAGACAGGCAGACGCGCACACACACACACACACCAAGCATTGTGCAAACACTTAAAGCACAATGCTCAGGGGGTTGTGCTCCGCATTTAGTCATGCATGCATTGTCTCCAAGGACACACACATGGCGATGTCCAACGTACACTTAAATCACAAGGCATGAAATCTGTGGATTTCACTCAGAAATTAGCTATGCATTTATTGTCTCCAAGGACATGCATGCCCATGTCCAACAACTAAACATAGTGTTTCCTTTTTTCCCAAAACGTTCATGTCAGACATGTGGCTTTGAAGAAATCAAAAGCATAGCTTTGTCCATGCGTTCTCAAGCAATTATGTGTAATTATGCTCCTTCTCCCAGGCCTGTTAAGGAGCTGACTGGCTAGTGTTGTTAGAGTAAATTGACTTTGCAATGTGCTAGATTGCAATATGCATTCCAAGCGTACATATGAATTCCCTCAACCAGGAAGTCTTGTTAGTAAATGTCAAGGGTCATCTAATTAAAAGCAATGACTAGCTACCTCTATAATCAGTCTTACAAGACATTTAACATCTATGGTCATGAACTCTGGCCACAGATCTATGATATTATATCACATGCACATGTTTGTACAAATGCGCTGTGAGCAGCGTGTTTCCTTCTACCTCTGTTCCTAGGAAAGCATGAAGAGTGCCTGAGTGCCAGTGAAATCCAGGTGTTAGTGATCAAATTCGACAATTTCTTTTAAAATGCCAAAATGGCTACAGAAGCCAACACGTTGAGGCAGATGTGACTGAGCGGTTTATTATGTCCACAGATCCTCTTGTTTAAGTAGAAGCATTTCCTGTCTGCAGCTGCTGAAGGGGAAAAGCTCATTTCCGCAGTGACACAAGCCTGCAGCATGTATCCCTGTGCTCTACAAATGTACCTAGCTAGCGCGCAGTAAAATCAACATAGTTGAGTCCGCAGTGTGGTAATTTCCAGGCTTCACGACTCTCCAAACTAATTTACTGTGTTTGCGCTGAGCTCTCCCACATCACGCATGCGACTCCCAAAACATTAATTTAGCAAACCTTCCTTACTTTGTTTAAAAGCACCGTTTGTTGGCTGATATTGCTGGATGATTTTTACTTGTCTCAGAATCTTTTTTTTTTCTTCATTTTTCCACCCCCTTCCCTTCCAGACTCATTTGGTTAATTTCTTCTGTAAGCATGTGAAGATTAATTGGAGGTCTCTTTTAAGTCTGCAGATTCTTCCTCACTCTTTCAGCCCTCATCATCTCTTCATTACAAAGGTACCCCAACCATTATGCATTATTCAGCTCACAGGTCTCTGAACAGCAGCTGCAGGGCATGTTGACTGATTTGGCCCGCATCTGGCCTGATTCTGGCGTGAGTCTGTAGGATCATGCACAGCTGATACTTTGAGTTTGTTATTAGACAGTCATAAGTGGGCATTCCACAAACTCATTAAAGGTCTATTAAAGTGATCGTGCCGACATGGCCATCTGCATCTAGAGGGATTTAGCGTCGCTGGTACAAAGAGAGACGGAGTTGATTTGAGAGTGAATAAAATGCAGCTGACCTTTTCTTTGTATTGTGATTTTTGAAGGTCATTGGGAGCCGAAAAGCTGTCTCACACACCTGAAGAGGCCTTTGGAAAGAGGTACACATGTAAACAAACCCAAAACAATGTCAGCCTCTAGCTTATTAAACAAAGCGTTGACCTTCATAAAGTGCACATTTTTTAATATTGGTGCTTCAGTCACTTGTCAAAACAATGTCAAGCTGGAAGCAATTCATACTTTTGCAAAAGGAAATAGCCCAACCCTTGAATGACTGTTATTGAAGATCCAGCTGAAAGGACCTAAAAAAACAGCTGCTTTGCATAGGTCAACTAACTGTATATGTATGAGAAGTCCATTTTCAGAAATATTCAAAAAATGTTATTGTTTTTCAATTCAATTCTTGTATATTTTGTATAGGATTGTCCCATGAGGCTGGTCCCAAATCATTAAAGCACAGTCAAGCCATACAGTAGGTCGGCCATTCTGAACCAATGGGCCGTGAGTGCCTGTGGGCCATGAGCAAATTTCAGGTTTGTAACTTTGGTTTGTAAATTATAAAAATGTGTTGGGCCCTGTGTAAGGTTGTCCCAAATGTTGGGCGTAAAAGGTTAAGAACCCCTGGTTGTCAAAAGTTCTAGCTGGACATAGTAGCAGCCTGACATGACAATAAAGTCAAGGAGTGAGATCAGTCATAGATGTAACATGTGGAGGCTCCAGTTGGGCAGTATACCATCAGCAGGTCAGTTGCAGGGTCTATCTTGTCACAGATCTCCTGTGAAGTTGATCACCATGCACTCGCCATGCACTCACTAAGGGTGACATTTGGTCATGTGGTGGGATATACACGTAATCTCTGTCAATCAATCAATCAATGGCTAGATTTGCTCTTCCTTGTTATTATCAAGTAAGGACAAATCAAGCCACCACAAATTGAAATGAATTTTTAAATAGTATGCATGAATGTAGTTTGCATGCATGTATGTATGTATTTGTGAGTGAGAGTCAGAATTTTGGTGTACCCTGTGTTTGTAAGACTCTGTGTGTCTGTGTGCTCGAGCTTGTGTTTGATGGCTTCAGCGTTGAGCTGCAGCACGACAGAGCAACAAATACATCAAGGCTGTGTGTCCTCTCTCTGCCATTACTCATGCGTGGCAGTGTCTGAATGCCACACCTGAGCTATGGGGCCGCCCCAGTCCCCAGATGCACTGCCGCACCATTTCATACGGGGGGATATTTACCCCTCTCGTTTGTTTTCATTTGCACTGATCGGGCTCATTGGACAGTTTGGAGGAGTTTCAAATTCTTACCAAACAAACAGCCATATGTTATCGTGACAGGGCATTGTGGCTGCAACGAGCCGATTTTTGGATTGTTTGTTTGTTTGTTTTTTTATTATGCCTAGCCTTAAAGGCTGCGTATGAATGGAGAAAAGGGAAAAAAATGAAATATGTCTGTTGTCTGAGTGATGTACGCCTATGTGCTTGTATGTGTGTGTGTTTTTCACTGTAAGTGACCCTGAAAACCTGTACAAGATGTTTTTTTTCAAAATGTCCTATTAAAAAGCTGTAGCGCCCCCTAGTGTGTCTAGCTATTAATATGGAGTGCGCTCCCGAATTCTTCTACTAGTAAGAGAATCACTCTCTCTCTAAGGCTAATTAACAAACTACTCCAATTTATTAATTATTCATTTTTAACATCCACAATATGCACAGCCTATAGCACATTACCTCCTATTTACCTTCACCCTTATGCTCAGTGACAATAAAAGTGGCTAATATAAAGCAAAATTACAGTAAGACTAAAAAACAGCCACTTGCAAGAACTCTGGCCCAAAGATAAATGATGCTGGCTCAACAACTTCAAACTTCATCAAGGAATCTCAGGACGCACAAGGATAGGTCAGTGAATCTTGTTTAAAATTAGCTTGAAGGTAGCCTTACTGCTACCGCTACAAAAACCCAACTGTTGGCTATATAGACTGTATGCAGATTACAGTTTTATCGCTCCCCTTTTAACATTACCGTTTTATTTTATATTGCGCTATGTTTGCGCCTACGCTACAAGCAAGCAGCAAGTCTGTTTCTCAGCAGTAAACTGGTTAACTATCTGAGCTAAATAAGCACACAATAGGATGTCAGACTTTATGACAACGTTATGCAGAACCATTTACCATTTCATATTATGTATGCATAGGCTACGTTTTAGTTTCAGCACTAATGTCTGAGGTTCTGAAATGCTATGGTAGACGGCGATATGCATCTTTACCGGGAAATTAATGTAGGCTATTACATTTGTATAGTAAACATTCCAAGTTCACCTAAAACCCTGGTGTTAAAACTTGGTAATGGAAATGCAACACTGGGCCTATATAAGCACAGAAGCCTGGGGGAAATGCGACATGAGTATCTGTTGTTATGCTTGCTAGCCTACCAACACTTTAGTGACCGAGTGTGCAGCAACTTTTTTTTTGCTTTGCAATAACCTGGATATCCAAGTAGCATCAAGTAGGCAAACTAAAAAATTGAATTCTAGCGTGGTTACCTACCAGCAAAATCGGTTGTGGTTGGAGAATGGTTGAAATAGATCCTGGTTTCAGGCGTAGTGTTCGTGAAAAGCCGGATTGATACAGTCAGAGGTTGGCGAAACAATATGGGGTGAATTGACCAGAGCAAACAACCAATCTTGTGGTTGTAGATAAAAATCAACTGCTCCCGTTGAATGCTAGGTTCTTGAGGAAGGTGGTGCAAATTCCGGACAACCCCAGCCCAGTACATCCTGGAACGTTACACACGCGTGCTGACATTTTTTTCGTATGTTCTCCAGTTAAACAGAAATTCAACATGCACTTAGCCTATTTCAAAAAGAAATTCAACATGCACTTATTTTTCTTAGAGCCGTTAGCCATTCTCAATGTTAGCTAGCTATTATATAGACTACCGCCGTAGCAACAGGGGGCTGGACAAGAGACTGTGCCAAACAATTTTAATTGGACCAAAGACTCTAAAGCTAGAGCTTTTTAGATTGGACAATGTAATGGAGGAGGTGTTGCTTTGCGCTGTCTACGTACACCGAGCACTAGTTTCAGATAGTTTTTTTTTTCAGCCCAGAAATTTACATATAGAAGGAGGCGGAAGATGGTGTTGGGAGTTTCGGTATGGTCCGTTGGATACCTTAAAGGGATTCTCCGGAGTAAAATACAATTTAGGCCAATTTACGGATGATTGGGAGTATATACATTGAGTTGGCATCAAAATCACGTCATTCGGATGTGTTTTGAGAAAGTTGCATTTTACCCAAACTCGTTAGCCTGGACGTAACCAGGGCATGTCATTCCCGCAGCTACAAAACGCTATTTATACCTCTTCTACAGTTCCAAACAACATTACACTTACGTGGTAATGAGTAGAAGGTCCCTATATCCAAACCGAAGTATCCCGAGGTCTTCATGTGGTCGGATAGAGAGTCCAGAATGAATTTCAACAAGCCAGTAACTTTCCGGAAATGTTGCCGCGAAGAGAGGTGATGAATGATGCCGGCCTGAAGCGTTGCTTGGGACCGGAGAGACCTTAAACAAAGACGGTCATTTCGCACCGTGGCGCCGCAAACAAAAAAACCTCACTACCATAGTGCTGGGCAATGTTGTCCTCGTTGTTACCACACAGTTCCACCGGGCTGGTGAAGTCGGCAAATCAATGGGGGTGATCCAAACGGGCGGAGCTACGGGCGGAAAATAACACACACAAAAAAATACTTCTCTGTAAAGTTAAACATTGATATTAGTACTGTATGTGGTGTATTTTATCTGTTATATGTGCAAAAAACAGTAAAATTATAAGTAAACCTGATAACTATTTCAATAGTTAAGTGCATTGGTGTGTTTTAATTGGTCGATTCAACATACGCACTATTGCGGAAACAACGGTAGCTAGACGTTTACTAGAACTAGAAGTGTCACTGTCATGTGATTTTAAAGTATGGCTAGACAAGTTTTATTGAGTCTTTTTTTTTTTTTTTTTTTTTTTAAAAAAAAGAAAAACCTCGTATTGAGAATAACAATGATTTGGGGGAACAGTCTGTGGGTCGTATTGGACCTAATGGCTCTGAAAATGGAGTGGACACTCTCAGCTCACAAACTTACTGCAAATTATCTCTATAAGACTTTCAGTTGGTGCAGTCTAAATATACATTTGCCACCATAAGCATAAACTGAGTTTTTATATTTTTACAGAAACCATACATTAGTGTTGCACGGTCCACCGATACTTCAAAAGCATTGCGATTCTTGGAAATTAAAAATGTCACGATTCTTAAATTTATTAGTATCGATACTTTTCAGAATTTCCGTGTTCCAGATTTGTAAGAGACGTTGGTGTGTGCAACACACGCTTCCAGTGCCTCCCTATGGACGTCTGTGTTTTTTCTCTTCACGCAAGGATGCTGCTCCTGCAGCTGTCATTTGACAAACACTACAGGGATGGCTACATGTGCGAGTGATACAGTGGCCAGTGGTCCACAGGAGTGAGATCTGGAGGTACATTGCCTACCTTGCTGACAGTGAGGGCAAAACTACCGATAAGTCGAGCTGTTTGTCGTCAGTGTTACAAGGCAACACCTCGAACCTGGCACTTGGCCGACAAGCACGCCGAGTTGTGCAAGGAGCTATAGTTTATTTTGAGTGAAAAGTCACTATTTTGCACCACTGCAGTTTGACGAGGCTATCTAGAGAAATAGTAGGCTAACGATAGGCATTATCCTCATGGCTAAACATTAGCCTTCCTACCGCTAATTCAACATTTCTGAAAACGCAACTTTTAGGCTATGGATGACGTTAATAATTTGTAAGTTACTAAAATAAAGCATACAAAACATCAGCTATAATGATCTATAAGCTATATGATTATAATCAGAGCATACAGCATGTTTGTCAGTGATTTATTTAGCCTAGGTTATTACAGCATTTAAAGAGCACAGACATACTGTAAGCAAAGGAAGTGTAGGCCTATGTGAAACGCCTTGTGAGAAATTATGGACTCAAATATAAAATTAACCATCAAAGAAATCATACATTGAAGTACAGGAAACATTAGCCTATATTAATACGTATGTCACAGCTTAAACAACATTGGGTTAACTCATTATTTCCTATGAATTATGGTAATGTTATGGTTCAGTCAATGTTAGCAATGATCACTACCACTGCATAGAGATGTTAAGTTAGTCACAAGTTATTGTTACTATCACACATAAACTATTTAGGTCCTCCACATAATAAATCTGTTGTTCATATGTTCATTTATTAGTGTGTTATGATTACAATGTTGCCCCAGTTTTAAAATAAAGCACATCAATGATATTTGAGAGTGTTTCTCCCTTTTCAGGAAAAGCATTGAAAAAGTATCGCAATTCTTGACTTGGTATCGGCATCGAAACAATAATTTTGGTATTGTGACAACACTACCATACTGTGTAGTTCTAACTTCTGCCCTCTTTCCTCGTTGTTTCTTCTTCTCCCCCTTCCTGCTTTTGTCCCACCTCCCCCCTGATTCCTGATTGGGCCTTTCGTAAGTGAATTTTACTTAACTTATATATATATTTTTTTTCTTGTTTTTAATGTGTCAACATTGTTTAAAATATTTATTATGACAACTTTATGAAATGCACAGCGTTAAGCAAATAACAAAAATAACAAAAATATTTTTAGTCAGGGCTACAAAGCAATGGAGTGTTATTCCACTTTCACTGTGTCTCTCCCTTTGTGTGTGTGTATAAACACACACGCCTTTATGATGTGCCTCACTTTGCATCTCAGCAGCAGCAACAGATTCTCAGGCCGAGATGCCCTTTTACTAAAATGGAGGTCATAGCTTTACAAAGTGGTCTCTCTCTCTCTTTCTGTCGCTCTCCCTCTTTGTCTCTCTCTCGCTTTCTATCGCTCTGCAAAGACACTGTTGCCCAGTGATGGGAACAAACAAGTCCACACACTAAATGACAGACCAGAATACAAACAGCTCATCTCTGATGTCAGTCAAAACATTCCCACTAACGCTAATGTACTCCACAAACTTTGCGGAGACTCAGGCCTCCACATTATTTGAGTTATTATTGAAGTATGAAATCTGTGTTAATTGGGCTTATCATTAGTCCCACGCCGGCGCCGATTTAGTTTCACACTAATTTATTGTTTCAAAGGTGTGCTGTGACTGTCAGAAAGGATGGTTTTTACAATGATGTCTGGTGTTACTTCTGCTAGTTCAGGGTACCTGAAATCTATTCATCCAACAATGATTTGTAGGAGCTTATAAATCTTACTCTAATTAGTAGTGAGTCACATGTAGCAGTTTCACTCTGGGAAAAAAAGGTGGTGATGAGATAGAGGTAGTTGCTAGATTGTTAACACACAATTTTTAATTTCTCTTCTGTAATGTCTCCATCTTTTCTGTTATTCTCACTGCACAAACAACACATTAAACACAGAGAACAGGCACAAAGCTATTTAGCACTGATATTTTTTGCCCGTTTTTCTATGGAAGAGGTAACGCTTTGTAGAACATGATTCACATTCATTTGAATGATTTAGCGTGTGGTGTGTGTGTACCCATCTCCCTCTCTACCCAACACCATTGATCCATTGATGAGCTCAGTAGCTGAAACTACTAAAAAGTAGCTGAATTTCCCTTTCATTTTGTAAGCGTTTTCTAATGAATTTACCAACCAGTCTAATCGACCTCAAATGTGCACGAACGTGTCTGTCAAAAAGAAAGAAAGAGGAAAAAAACAGAACTGCAATAACTTTCTCTCGTACTCATTGCTTCCAGTCCCAGTGCCTTGAGGGTATTTGTATTCAGAACAACAGTCAAATGTTATGCCGGGGTGATGGGAGAAAAAGAGATGGATATTTTTCATTAGATTGCATCTCCCTATTTTTGTACTCTACAGGGGTTTCCTAGACAGAGAGGGCAGCACTACTTGAGACTGGAGAAAAAAAGGAGAACACATCACACAGTAAGATAATTAGAAAGAATTCACTTGAGTATTTAAATTGTATTTAATCATCCAAACAGTCCCGGAAAAAAAATGAAGATATGGAATAATAGATAGTGATGTTTAGAGTGATAATTAATATGATTCATTCAGCTTTCAATTAAGTGAAGAAAAAGGCAAGGCTAATGTCATAATAAATCATCATACGATTTTGTTTTTCTGGAGACTCACCCAGTATCATCACTGTTCTCGATGCCTACACTTGTTAACCAGCTAGACCTGAGCGATATGCATGCTCATGACTCAGAGGTTAATACTTCTGAGGAACCAGTAAGCCATGGCACATCACTAACACTGCACACTCGTCCCCTCCCTCCTTCCCTCTCTCTCTCTACCTCCCTCCCTCCATCCTTCCCTACTTAGCACCAGCCTATAGGAGCACAGGGCCATGGTTCCGGCTTGCAGCTCAGTCAGCCAGAGACAGACAGGAATATGAATCAGATGAATAAAATATCCATCGGCGGCGTGGTGGTCCCAGCCTTAGTTCCAGGACCAGGTCTCCCTGCTCATGAAAGCACAATCTGGCCCTCTTCCGTACCAGTGCACAGCTGATGGGAATCCCTAACACCAGTGTGGTAGATGAGGGGAATTTGGGGCTGCTTGAAAGCCTTTCCAAGAGCCCCACATATATGAAATATCCAATCATAACGAAGGAGCCACACACAGCTGTGCTTCAAGCACAGAGTCCAAGACATGAAACTTTGTTTCACGGACTGTATCACTGGGTGGTTCACCTCTGAGATTTTAGACACACTCACCCCTTGCCGTCTCATTGTAATAAATCATGCCATGACGCACAAATCAATTATAAATTAGAAGTGTGGGAAAAAAAAGAAAAGAAAGAATGTATCATTAACGGCATACTTGATGTCATGTTACAAAGGATGCCTTCCAGAAACAGGCAGCCTAGAATTTAAGAATTGAAGAGAATCCTTTTGGTGTGCCGTTGTTTCTGCTTGACAGCTTATTTAAACATAAAGCAAAACACTTCAAATGAACAGTGCTAGTCCTTTGAGACAGTTCGAGACTGCACACAGATGGACTTTGGAGGCACAGACACCTACATGTAACTCTTTGTCAGAAGAACCCGCGTTGGATTTGATGATCAAATATCAATAATCAATTGATCAATTTACGTGCAGAGTATATCACCATTGATGTGACTTATGGTCATTTCTCTGAGCGCTGACAGATTGTGGAAGCTGTGAGCGTGTTTGGAAAGTGTGTCACATGTGTCTGTTTCCATCAAACGTGTCCCTGTAGGTGCCTGAGCCATCGTGGGCTCGGATGACTGAGAGTGCCTTGACCCACAAATTACTCCATTCAGTTACTCCGTGTCAGTCCTGACGGCTCCCTGAAGCCTCTTTCTTTGCTCTGTCACTGAGGGGAGGCTCCACGCTGAGCGGGCAGTAGGAGGAAGGGGAGGCTGGGCCGACAGCCACAACTGTTCCCAGAACACGACTCAGTAGTGTGTGTCGTCTTCCGCGCGAGCGCCAATTGCCCAGGACAATTACATTCATCAACTGATCACAGTCCGTACAGCATTGATTAGTAGCATCTCTGCCTCTCGTGCTCGATCCAGTGGCCTTTCTCCCTTTCTCTTTTTGTCTTTCTTTCCCTCTCTCTGTGTCCCCCTCTCCCTCTGTCTGTCTCCTTTGAATCCAGACTCAGTGTTCTGTGAGAACTACGGCGAGAGTCCAAGGAGCTGTGAGAGAATCTCCAGTGTGACACTGCAAGGCCTGGTGGTGGAGACAGACGCAGACACAGACACGGCCGTCCCGCGCTGCCCGTCTCAGGACCCATCTAGGGGAGGACATCTTCATTGCCCAGCCAGGCGAGAAATGCACAGTGCCCTTCCATGTCACACCCTGCCACCGCTACAATCATCAAAGACACATTCAGTCAAGGGCTTACACAGAAGGGGGTAATCACGGTGCATTTGTAAATGTGTGTGTATGTGTGTGTATTTATGTGTGTGTGTGTGTGTGTGTGTGTGTGTGGTCTCTATGTGTTCTGAGACTTTACTTCTCTATATGAAATCTGTACAGTATATGTATGTATCTCCATGTATATTGAGTCTGTATCTATGGTGTTTGTATATGTGTGTGGTGGTGTGCATGGTTCAAGTGCAGGCATGAGTATTATATAATATTATTATATACAAACAATGTGTTGTGGGCATATGAAGGTGTGTTAATACCTAATGTGTGTGTGTGTGTTTGTTTGTTTGTGTATGTGTGTGTGTACTCCTCATGTGTGTACACAGAGTGAAGTGTGTGAAGGCGCACTCCCCCTGAGAGGTCATCAGTGTTAGTAGACGCATCTCTGACATTAAGCAGTGCAGTGAGGTCTCTCTCTCTCTCCCTCCTCTCTCTTTCTTGTTTTCTCTCACTCTATCTCTTCCCTTTACTCGCTGCTGACTCAGCGCAGGTCTGCTCTCGTAGCCTTGATCTCGTTGGCCTGAATCTCCCACAATCAGCAGATCTGGGCGGAGGCAAGGGGGTGGGGGTGGTGGGGGGTGGTGGTGGTGGGAGGGGGCAGCAACAGCTCCACACGCTGACCGCCCGCCTGGGAGCTGGCTCCATTTTGCCTCCTCCTAAGGAGATTGCCTTTCCTGGGGGACTGGATTAATGCAAAAGCAAAGAGAAAGGTGATTCATCTTCTAAATAAATGGAGCGCCGTGGCATCATGCTGCTTGGGTGGCTAGGGATCCTTACTCGGCAATAGGGGAGGGATATTTATTTTCCCAAAACTAGGCCACAGAAGATGCCACACAACGCATCATGGAATCGGAGCAAGGGGACAGTGGAAGAGCACTGGGCAAATGTCTCCACATAAGATCACTGTGTTCAGTAGGTGACAGTCACCTGGAGACCCAGGTTTACATTATTGTTGTTGTGCTTTTTGATATGTAACTATTATTTACTTGTTTATTTGGGTTGCGGGATGTTCTGAAAGGGTCGCGGACTGAGTTCCGTTTTTCATTATTATTTATAATAAATAAATAAATAAATAATGGCGTCTACAAACTTCCAAGCCCCCATTAACATTATGCTGAACCTGTTTATGCACATAATTAGACCCACCTAGTTTTGAATATTCAACCAATCAAGCTAAGCATATCAGATATTTTATCTCAAATGTATCAACATGTCCAAGGTCACTAGGCTACTTTGGCAGCGAGCTGATCTCTTGCAAAAACCACGGCTAACCTAAAAGTGCATGATGGACAAATTTCTTAAAAATACCGTTAAATCTCCTTGTACACCGGGAGTCAGAGCTGAAGAGGGTCATGCAATCTCATTTGGAGAGACTGCAAACACGCTTCTCTGATTATTTCCCAGAGGAGGAGAACGCGCTGGCTCATGCTTGGATGAGGGACCCCTTTGAAACAGGCGTAGAAACGGTGACACGGTCATCCGAAGAGGAATCACAATTGGACCTGTCACGTGATCAAGGCCTGCAGAAGAAGTTTTTGGAGTGGAGTCTCCCTTAGTTCTGGTTCAGCATTATTATACACGAACATCCTGTTCTTGGTCATCATGCAATCAGAGTGCTTTTGCCTTTTAGTACGACGTATCTTTGCGAAGCTGGCTTGTCTGCTCTCACACAGCTTAAGAATAAAAACTGAAACAAGCTCAATGTCGAGCATGATCTTCGGATCGCATTGTCTTCAATCACCACAAATGTGGACAAACTCATGAAAGGGAGACAGGCCCAGGTGTCGCATTAAAAGTGTATTGCCTATGTAAGTCCATCATGTTATTGTTGATAGGCCTTCTAATTTTAAAATATCCAAGTGTGTAGCGTTAGGCTATTAAATTTATTTTTTCTAAAACAAATAGTTAATTTATTGACTTGATGAATGAGTGCTGTTAATTTGCTATTGGGTCGCGACTGAGCTGGTATTTTCAAATTTGGGTCGCAGGGGAAAAAAGGTTGAGAACTACATGAAACACATGCCTTTATTACAATGTAACTACATTGTAACAATGCTGTGGCACAGGTACTGCACCCCTGCTAAGAACTAGTACGATATAATGTCTAAGTACATCAAAGATATTAGCCATGAAACTGGAACATTCAGGAAAAGATAAAAATAACACATCATTGTATCACAATTACTACAAACGTCTATGTTTATGGCTAGTTTAAGCCTGAAGATGATCATGGTCTCTATGCCTTATAGATACTCCAACTAAACTCCAACTAAATACTACTATTACTACTCCCATTTCTACAAGAGCAACAAATACTTCTACTACTAGATTTGCTGTTACTATTGTTACCATTAAAAATAATTACAGCAGCAGCGGTAGTAGACAGATAGAGGAAAAGCATTGTTGTTTTGTTGAAATTAGGCAATATCTACCTGCACTGACATCTGAATGTGGAGACCAGTTCCCCAGTGGGTTTGGAATATATGATTTATTAGAAAACACTGAAAAAGGCAAAGCAGCCACCACACGAGGTGAGAGTACACATCAGTTCATGAAATAAGAGGTTGATTTTATTTGATGTTGATGACAATCCTGAACTATCAAAGAATGAATCCACAAGCATATCATAAATATATTAAACACAAAGCTAGCTACACTATAATAACACATACATATTTCATGAACTTTTAATGACTTTTATTTTCAGACAGAGATGCACGTGAATTGGATGAAGTAAATATTAAAATATGTATTAAACTTTTTTTTCACAGTGTTTACCTATTTGTTTCAAACTAACAGGGTTAAACATCGTTTAACACATGATTGTGTTTTACAGCAATGTGAGACTCATTTTCACTGGATCTGACATTCTTAGTCAAACCTCTTAGTTATGAGCTGTGTGGATTCACTGGGGGCTGTTGTTGGCTATTGGACATCCCTGTGAAGTCCAAAAGAACGTCTCTGCTTGCCTGCCATATCGGACCATTTGACATTTTCCCCTAATTGTTGCAGTGCGCCGAGAGGGGCTTTTAGCCAGAATAAAAGCCCCTGCAGGACTGAAGAGGGCTGACAAGTACCACGTTCTCTGTGTTTAATGTGGAAGATGTAGCAGTGGCCACAGTGAGTCAAAAACAAAACCACCAAAAGAGATTGCACACACACGCACACACACACAGAGAGAAAGGGAGATTGTTGTACTCTTATTAAGTCCACTTGGTTCCCATTTTCTGCTGTCTGCACTGCTATTAAACCAATTTCCTGTTTTGGACAGATATCAGACTGGGTGTTTCAGATAGGGGCAGGAAGTTAATTGAGGGTATAGTGGATCCTCCTTGCAACAAACCTTGATTTCTCTAAAACAAATAGCAAAATTATTCTGAATGACTTGACAGCTTTTTATAACTTGAGGTGATGACAATAAGACAGATTTGTGTGTGTGTGTGTGAATGAATGAATGAATGAGTGAATGAATTTCGCTGATATCAATCTCAAGTACAACAATAGTCAGTGATAAAAAAGAACTTTGCCATGTTTAAGAAACATTTCAAGGGATTTCATCATATTTTTTTCCCACATAACTATGCACTGTGTTCTCCGTGGTTGCTTTCATGTGAAAATGGCAAAGAAAGTTTCCATAATATTTTGTTGCTATTTTCCTCCAGATCATTGTCTACCCTCTACTTTGTACTGTGTCTTGTACTTTTCCTGTTACCTAATTAAGGAGAACAATGACCAGTGGCAGTAACAGGATGGGCTACACATTGCCTTCTATTAGGTGTAGGATTTTAGAATTGAAAATGTACACTTTATAAAAGCTCCATTTGCCATTGTCAATGTGTCCTCTCTTTCTTGTTAATGACAACCTTTTCAGATAATTGGGCAAGCACCCATTATTAAACCAAACAGCCTAGCACTTGCATTCATTTGCAGTGTGTGCTTCAACTTTTTAGAACCCCTTTGATTTCATTATTTGTCAATATTGCTGCTGCGGGCTGCAGTCAGTGGATGTGGATGTCAATGGATTGTGTTCAAAGAAACAAGAATCAACTCACTTTCTGGGACACAGCATCAACACAACATCAGCTGTTAGAACATTTCAGAGTCAGTCAGCATGGTTCTCTAAAAGCAAAAAAACTTTACAATTACTGCAAGCATGATAATCTAACTGATATATATCGAGTGCACATTGTGTGAGGTCATTTTACAGTAACCTCTGGTCACATATTTGTAAGATCTTGTCTATGTCTTCAAAGTAGGAAATAAAATTCATATCAGTCATGGCTACACACATAATTACCTCTAATGTTCTTGAACCTGCACCTAACCCAAATTTGGCATACACATACTCCTATGTTTCCATGGAAGCAAAACTCAGGTGCCCAGGGTGAAAGGTCTAATACAGTGTATGGTCTTTGGGTGCTATGGTCTAATATAATGTATGGTCTTTGGGTGCTATGGCTGGTGTGCCAGAATGATTTATGGTTGTATGTATAAGAACAACTGCATATGGAACCTTTACCTATTACCATGTGTGGGTACATGTAGTGGAAGTGGATTATTATGGAATGACATGTCAGTTTTGGTGCCATTTTGGGCGGTCTCTGATGTTCATCAGGTTGTACTGACTTCCACACGCAATGTGTCTTCTGATCTTTTTGAGCATATCCCTGATGAGGGCACTGGGATGGAGGAGCAGTGAAGAAAGAGCATTGTATATGCCTGTCAGAACCAATTAAAAAACAACAGCAAGGAAACTGTTTTATTTGCTTGTAAGGTGTACTGCAAGTATGTGGACTGCACCGGACCTGTCTTTTGAAAATGGCTATACATATCATTGACTAATGCAAATGTCTAAATTTGTACGGCCTTCCAGGAAAAAAGAAAACAAAACAAAACAAAAGCACAAATAAATATATTATGAGATAAAGATCATTTTGCATTGTGTATTTGAATGCTATTGAATTGCTCAAGGTTGTAATAAAAGCCTGTGATGTACAGGTAGAAAAGACTTCTTTGCAAAGAGTCCTTGTGCAGATAGAAGTCATCTTTGTCACCCCTTTATGGGCACTGACAGCTAAGATCTGTTTGACCTTTCCCTCTGCATAGCAATGAGCACTGCTCTGACTGGACATCCTTTGTTCCATTCAAAGCCAAGTAGCTGGGGCCAACATTATGCCTCAACTAGACTCTGGGTGAGTCTTATTGCAGGCAAAGTGGGGACTGAAGGCTTTGTGTGTGTTAGAAAGTGTGTGTGTGTATATGTGTGTGCAATGTGTTCCTTCAAGTATCTAATTGGTCCCCACTGGTTAGGTCACTGTAATGTTGGGCTACGTAATAAATTCTGCATGTAGTGAGTGACTAAATAATCCTGGGGGATAGTTCGAACAACACATACTGTACCTTACAAAAACATTAAACATGTTCTGAAAGTCAGCCTTTTCTGAGAAGGAAATTGAACCAGGTTAAACTTTCCTTTGCTTTCTTCTTTCTGATGAAGAGTGTACTTGGTCATCCACTCTATCTCTCCTCTTGTCTTTCAAAGAAATGTCTGCTATTTTGCTGTACCCTTCATCTTCAGCTTTCAAACATGTTTTCTGCCGCTGGCATATTTCTCTGCAATTCTGCTTACAGAACCTAATAATACAAAATTTCACATTTCTCTTTCTTTGACAACATGCTACGGCAGAGAGACCAGTCCAGATATATCTTTCATTTTAGTTTTCAAATCCTATCATTACATCTATCAATATTTTGCCTTACCTATCTATCAACATCTATCAACATCAAAAATCTGTCCTCAAATCAGCACACAATCTCTCTCTCTCTCTAGTATATACAATAACAATTGATTCATATTTTTATCCTTCATTGTATTTTGACATAATGTATGATTCAAAACATTTGCCTAGCTTATTAGATTTAATTGAAAATGTATATGTCTATAGTTTAAGCATTATTTATTATTTGACCATGAATCATGTCCTCTAATCCCTGTTTAGATGTTCTAAGAGCTTTTGGATGAGCCGGTTATTGGTCAAACGCCATGTCTGCAGATACAGATACATAGCATTTCAACATATACAGTATGTTTTGTGGACTTAATGAAGTTTGTTAGAACAGGACAGGATGTGTTCCTGGCACTTATGTGAGAAAACCCAATCTCTTAAAAAATGCTCTTAAAAAATGCTTTGCACTTTGCAGTATGAGATACACATACATGATATAAAACATTTAAGCCCTCCTGCTTCCTCATCCGAGTGACCTTTTAGTGTGCTCCCATAGGCAGGCCGAAACATATCACTCAAATAGCATTAAGCACTGTCAATATGCATCTCCAGTCCCGTTGGGGCACTTATACCACTTCAGAGTCCGACCATCGTTCATCTCTTAAGGGTTGATCAATCACACATCAATTATACACAATGCTGTATAGAAAACCACTTAAGAACCACAAAAATGTATTGCATGGACAGACTTATCATTAGTAGTATTGTTAGTGATGGTAGAAGTGGTAGCAGTAGTGTTCTCGTTGTTGTTGTTGTGGTTGCTGTTGTTATAACACGGTGTACAGGACACTACTGGATAATCGAACTGTCAAAATAAGTAATTTAATTAGTCAAATATCTGAGTGACTGAGAAAGAGAACATGAAGCTGAAAATAAACTCACTGCCACCTCTAATAGCACTGGAGCAGCGGGTTGCTGGGAAACCTGTGTAACCAGCCTTGTCTGAAGCAAGTCCCTCGGGGACAATAACACATAAGAGATATTGCTGGGTGACTATCTTATCGTGTTCAAAGACAATCCATTACAGAATTAAGATATTCACTGGGCATGCAATAGTCTACAACAGAAGTACTGTCTGCATGTCGGCTACATTCAGTCTGTCATCTTCTGTATTTTCAATCATTAATATGACATTACCTGTTCATTGTTTTGCCTTATGGAAATAACCAGAATACTTGGTCAAGATAATAATTTGACTCAAAATAATCATCATAATTACTTACCGGTAAATGTCTGGTCATTACAATATGCCATATTAAGCCTAGTTGCAAGGGCGTAGATTTAGTATGGACGAATGGGACGTGTCCCCACCAATATCCAGCAATTATTGTCATGTCCCCACCAATATTATTTGGTCACTTCAAAATATTAACGATCAGAAAACGTCTCATTCACTTAGCAGCGCAGAAAGGGTTAAATCACGTTCACTACTGAAGCGCTGACACATACAACCAACATGATTGGCTGTGCCTTTCCCTTCTTTCACGTGAGACTCTGAAGTTATTTGGTTGCTAGGAGCGCCAAAAACTGGAAGGTGAAACGAGTGAGGATGGCAGCGAAAAAGCAAAAACTAGACGTAAGGAGCTATTTCTCAAAGAAAGCTGTAAGTCACACTATCGCTAATGAAATTAGTCTGAACGTTATGATGTCAATGACAATCTTTTGGAAAACAGCACGTTAGCAGGGGGAAATGGTCTGTAAGTTATCTATAGCACAATCACTTACAGTTAAGAATATGACTATTACAGTGGCTGTTAAATTGACATATCAACGTTAGATGTTTTGTGACACAATAATAGGACATACTGGATGATATAGATGTAAACCAAATATGCCAGCAGTTTATCTCAGTTAATGAGAGGCGTTATTGAAAGTTATTGAAAAATCAACAGCTGTTAAGTTAAGATGTAAACTCACACCTTTGGGGGGTGATGATTAGGTCCCCACCAATGCCAAGACCAAACCTACGCCCTTGCCTAGTTGGCACCTATGACCTATTATCAAAGCTTTCAGTCAAATTAAGAAAGCACGTCTCCATTGTTCAATATTGGCGTGTGGTGCTACTTTGGCCCAGTTATTTCATTTCATAGGCCAGTTCCACAAGTAGTTAGCCATGTAACGATGGTGACAAAATAAAACATGAAGATTTTCTAAGTGGATTATAAAGATAACGATGTACTGTATGGCGGAAGAACACTTGGGAGCCCTTCGCCATCAGTGCAGTAACATGAATCCATGAATGGTTAAGGGTTCCCAGGTGTTCTTTCGCCTTCCATAATGCAGGTCTCACTGAGTGTATCAATTTCTGCTCGTATAAACCTTATTGCATTCTCGTGTTGGTGAAATGGAGGTTTGGTGTAGGCCAGAGCTCCAATCAGCGGCCAGCAGGCCGATCTGGCCCCCAAAATACTTTATAGTGGTCCCCAAAGTGTAATGTTGTAATTACATATGAGCATATAAATAATTGCATTGATCTGTGTAAGACGTTAAGGTAATTGTGGTCGATGTCCCCTTTCTTGACATCTGCTATCTTGATTAGATGCAGTCATTAATATTTGATTGTTGATATTATTGTTGGGATGCTCATAACTTTGGCACACATTTAATGTATAAAACTTTTTTGAGATGGGTCACTGTATGTTTTACGACGTTATGAAGGAGGGTGAAACCAATGTGAAGAGACAAATGACCAGTCATAAAACATGCTCTCTCAGCTGTGGATTCAGCAACTTAGATGGAAAATATCTATTTTGTTTTTTCAGAAATTACATTGTTTGCTCTTTGGTATTTTGCGTTGCTGACACCATCTCTTGTCTCATATAACTAACAAACACAGTCTTCTTCACATGTTTATAAATCCCCTTGGCTTTGCTAACAGTCACACTTTGTTGAATGCCGTAAAAGTCACAAATCATTACTGTGTTGACCCAGACCTCAGCCAGAGCTGGGCTGGATTTGCTTCTGACAAAGTGGCTGTCCTGAAGAACTCAGCTTAAGGGGAGGCTGAGGTTGGGTTATGTGTGTGTGTGTGTGTGTGTGTGTATGTGTGTGTTGGTGGTGTGCCTGTAGTGCCTTCTTCTCTGAGCGAGGCTTATTAAGGAGGCCTATGTGGCAGAGGCACTGTGCCCACCTGTCGCAGGTAATGGCGCGACACGGCCGTCTGTGGCAGCTCACCGATGACACGTCGAAGCTTCCTGAGACTTTGATTGGGTCCGTTGGGGTGGGAGGCATTCAACACACACACACACACATACACTCATGCACACACACAAGCAAACGTTCAGCAGCTCTCCTAGTCAGCACTCCCCTTCGGGGCAAAAGGGTGCGATGATCCAACTTCTGCTGCCACTGTCTTGCAGTAACTTGGCATCTACGATGAAGCCCCTTTAAGACGCTGTCAACTCTGAGAGGAGCAGAAAACAGAAACAGAGAGATTAAAAAGCAGCTTGGGAAGCAGGACTGTACAGGGGCATATTTTTGGCCTGTGTGCTCTTTCCTTGAAGGGAGACTTATTTGACATAAACGTGACAGCCCATGACGTTTGACATGGACTGCAAGCAGAGGGGCGAAATGTACCTTCACAGGGGCTTTATTGGCTTTTTTTAGTGCTGCATGGCAACAACCTGAGGCCAATTGAGTTGTGCTGACATAGTTGAGGGGGAGGGCGCCTGTACGGAAACCGTCATAAATTAGACTGAGACCTTGCAATAAATATCCAACTCCGGTATCGAGAGTGAGAGAGTATTGCTAATGGATGCCTGCCGAAGATTTGTGGCTTTGGCGGTATGGGGAAGAGGGAAAGAGGGAAGCAAGGAGATTTAACCAATGAAGGTGAGCCCTGGCAGCGCATGCATGATGTGTCTGACACTGAATAAATAATACATTTCAATTTTTTAAGCAGTCATAATGATAAACTTGGTGACAGCCTTTCACGGTTGCCTGTTTTGATACATGGTAGCCTACGCTGGGAAAGTGGGTATTTATGGAAAATGCCGGTAGGCTGCGGCGAGTAGGGGGAAGGAAAAAAAAGGCCAGCGTGTTTTACTGAGGGCATTAAATCCTGCAGTGAGACCCAAATGAGAATGAAGAGAAGAAACAACCCCTGCGACATTTTGCCACAAAGAGGGCCTCTGAATCCTTTCCTCACGCTTCCGAAACAATCGGTTGAACCCCTGCGACACCCGCCGTGCGCAAGTTTCACCAGGGTATTCAGTGATGCTATTGGAAACGCTAATGGCAGGTCTAAACAGCCTGGGCGATGGCAGTGCTGGTATGGAGGTTTCAGCACTGGCGCCCCGCTCCAGGTACGCGGCGGGAATTGAAAGTGAATAAGACCGGCCGAGTGTTTGACTTTCATCACCAGGGTTGTTATTCCAACAGGTTAAGGGGCAAATGAGGCAGTTTCCCCTGGCAATGGGAGCCAACAGCTTTGCCACATCCAATCGGAACGCTAGAGGGTCCCCATTGCTGTTGACAGCCATCTGAGGGCATCCCATGAGTTCTAGTGCTACTGCTCAGTGATTGGTAATTATTTGTGAGTCCGAATATGGGTGTCTAACATCGGTGTGAGTGTATGTACAACACCTAATCATCTCTCTTTTCTTTGTCCCATCCTCATATTTTAGCACAGGGATACAGAGAGAATAAGCAGAGAATATCAAGAGCACAAGAAAGATTGTACAATGTGGAAAGGTCAGTGGTAAAAAGAAAGACTTTATTCATCAGTGCACACTCCTGTGTAACTGTGTGTGTGTGTGTGTGTGTGTCTAAGTCTGTGTGTGCTGTGTGAATGAATGAGCGAGCGAGAGAAAGAGAGACAGAAACCTAGGAGAAAAGTAAATGGTGTTGAAACAGATAGAGAAGGACTTTGTAAGCTCATCACAGGACAAACTTAATCACACTAAATGCAAGCAAAGAGGAGTAGAGACCTTTAGCAACGGTGGCATGGAAGCAGGTCTTGCTGTTACCAAGCACCGAGACACGCAGAGCATCTGTTTAGCATCTCCTTCACTTAGAATTTCAGAGTGGCATCTGCTGTGCGTCAGCCCGGGCAGATGGACATCCCCTCTCTCTGGCACCCATCCGACATCCAGCCTCCCGCTACCCAGCCACCCCCCTCACAGCAACTCACAGCATTTCTTAATCATGTGTCCATAGATAAGGATTACAGAAATTGGGGGGAGTGGAGGCTCACACACACACACACACACTCGGTGATGGTCTGCATTATTCATGCATGGCCATTTGGAATATCACAAACGTCAATCTGAGGCTGCAGAGGCAGGGATGGTAAACACCAACAACACATTTCTAATTAAAAGTTTAGGCATCATAAATTAAACATAGGCGGGCACCGTGCAATATTAATGTCACTGGAGACTGCCAATCGGACCACACTCCACTCTGTGATCCACCCCTTGCCCGGTAAATTACGATGTTCCACCGTGATCACATGGCTGGAATTTAATCATTGGTCCTCTTGTTGCACACAAGGGAGAGGCGGGTTTTGGGAATATCCAAAAGTTTGGAATGTAGAATTAGGATTTCAAAATCCCAGGTTCATCTGACTTACACTTTGTGTCAGTCTAAACTCTATTTTGTTTGCAAGAAAAAAGTTTTTTTTTTCACATGCAAATACAAAAAGTGCACAATTAAGATTACTACAATGGGTCAATAGGGTCACACTGGAGAAATCTAACATTTGAGAATCACTGTGGGTACAGTACAGATGCACTGTTCTGATATTTGGTTCAGGTACATTATGGATAAACATGGATCAGGTATCAGAAAAAAATCACTTTCCATTAGCCAATCAACATACATTACACTTCCCTTGTTTAAACCGGCACTAAGCAACATTCTGTTTTTCTGTTTCACAAGCTCCCTCTAAAGCCTGCTGTATTGCATTGTATTGCACTGCATTCTATTGGAGGCGGTCCGCACTGCTGAACATTGCAAGTGCTGTATCTACCACTGTTGGCCACGGTGGCGCATTCTACACCGTTCGTTCGCCGTGTAATGACAAATTTTAGCATCCTAAACTGTATGAAACGGATTAATTAAATGAAAAATGTTGCATAGTGGGCCTTTAAATATTATGAGATTAACATTAAAATGTTACTAATGTTATAGACGAAGAGTTCATGTCAATGATTTTGATACTAAGGCATATCCGCTGCACCCTTTAGTGTGCATTAACTATGGGTTATGTTTAACTGACCACATTAAGCCCTTAATTCTTTGATTAGGCTTATCACCCAGAAATAAACATACTATTTTCTGATTGGCTGACACCTTACTTTTTGGAAAAAAAAAAATGTACATCTACTGTACAACATAGATCTGGTAAAAAGATTTAATTACCTTTTTATATTAACGTTCTATAAAATGGTAACTCTGCTTACTGCCTTCGACATTGTTGCTTGAGATTTCAGTGATAAGCGCAATAACCCTCAAGGTGTCCTGACAGGAGAATAATGGATATATGGCATTGTGCTGTTCTTTGCCCTTGCCTCATCTGTTATTCCCTTATATTGGAATACCTTGGAAGCTGTTTAAAGTTTAACTGCCTTTTATCTCAAAAGATTTAGACTTTTATTAAGTCTAATTATTCTCATACATCTATACTTTAATTTTGTAATGTAATTTTGTAAACAGACACACCCTAAAAACAATTGTTTTGTATTTTTCGCCTGTCCTGTGCATAATGTTTTAGTCACCTCAAGGATAGCTTGCGTTTAATTGTTTGTGCACTTTCACAGATATTGCCCATGATGAACTGCAGTACACCATAACAAAGGTGCTCTCTGCATTCAACAACAAACAAAAGAGATGTTTCCAATGATCTGTGTCTTTGAGTGCAATCAAAACACAATTTAATTAGTTCAAAAACAAATTGATCGACACCCTGTACAAATCGTACTTTTTTTAAATTTTATGGGAAGGAAATAAGAACGGGGAGGAACTTTTTAAAACAACATCAAATCTAGACAAGCAAAGGACATTCACGCATGTCAGTGATTTAGACATTCATTGAGAATACAGAATCTGATCTGAGAGAAATCACTTGACAGACAGTGTTCCAGACTTACAAGTACTTTTAAATGAAAACATTTTCGTGGACAAGGCCTTGTTGCTTTGAAAATGAATCATAATTGGTAGAGGGGACAACAGAAGAAAGATGGACTGCTGCCTGAATGGGGTCTGGGCTAATGAAGAGAAAGAAAGGAGTGAACTTCATTTCCAGCAGCGCATGAACCTGCCAATCACATACAATAGGATCCTGGCAGCTGAGGGTCTGCAGCCATCAGAGTACTGACAGCAGCAGAGGAGCAGGCACAGGAAGCGCTGCCAAGGTGTCTGCTCACGGCCTTCCCTCTCTCTCTCCCCTCATCTCTGAGAGCCCCCGTGAAACATTTGGATATCAGAGGCATACACCTGCACAGGGAGAGAGAGAGAGAGAGAGAGAGAGAGCGCACTGAAGAAAGGCTCTTGGCTGGAAATCAGAGAGGAAGGGAGGATAGATTGAGGAGAGAAAGACAGGAGAAATAGAAAGCGAGAAGGGGGAGTGAGGGAGAGGATAGAGAAAGAGAAAAAGCAAAGGGTGGAGTGAAAAGGAGTGAAAATCAGAGAAAGATGGGTGCAGAAATGGGTGCAGGTGCAGAAATGAAAGCATGGGATTGATTGAAGTCGTTCAGAAGGAGTCTAAACAATGACATAATGATACCGATGAAATGGCTTTGGAGGAAAGGAGAACAGAGAAAAAAGACTAGACTAGGGGAGGATGGAATATGAAACTTTCACTGGGGGCTCATTGCTGTGAGGCTGTGTCAGAGCTCTAGTATGAACTCCACAATTGTCAGTCCAGTGTATGGATGTTAAAGGTGCACTTTCCAAAGTTAATCTGATATTTTCATCAAAATATTTTTCACCAAAATGAGTTAATGAAAACAATTGTTTTCCATTGAGTTAGGATGTGCCAGTTTTGTAATTTTGCCACCATGATGTTCTTCAAATTTCTCAAATTCAGATTCATATTTTTTGTTCTTGTGTTTAACGTGTCATACTTTTATTTGTATTTTTCAGCATAAAAGGCGCTTAAAAATTACATGTTTCGTTGAAATTTTAAGTTTTCACAAACTTAGACCTGCAAGGGTGTATTCCCTCTCTCTATTTCTCTCTCCTGTCTGCAGGAGCGGGTGTCATGAGAGGAGGCAGCGGGTAGCAAGGGAGGCGACGGAGAGAGAAACTGTTTGGCCTGAACCGAGGCTGGCAGCTTCTAATGCAGCTGTCAGGATGTTTGGGGCATGGATGCGCGCTGTCGCCGCCTCACCAGATTATACAGATTTGAAATGAGCTGCAGCCAAGGGGAACGCAACCGGGGGAGAGCCTGTCGCCTCGACGACACCAGCCCTGATTCGCTGTGCCATTAATCTCACAAGGGAAATCTCCACCGATTTGTCCTCTCCCCTGGATGAAGTGGTATAAACCCTCCCACCCCCCTTCTGTCTCCTCTCACTGTCTCCTTGAATGCTATTTGGAGAGGTTGACAGTTCAACAGCTTTTAACCCAGATCAACACAGCTGAATGACTGTCTGTGAAGGGGGAAGAGACTATCTCCATGTCTTCCACATTGAGAGCAGCATTACCACAGAAGAGTTATTAAGAAGATATGCACTCTTTGACTTTATTTAACATTACTATGAAGAAAAAGGTCTTACCTTGGAAATTTGATAGATTCATTCTTTAAATATATCATTTAAAAAGTAATGTTCAATATTACTATAAAGACTCAGCACAGATGCACCCTTACAGACACCAAAGTGGCAGGTTTTAAAAGGGGTTTCATAAATTAAGACATGCTTATGAAGGTCAAAAATCAACATAGCCTACAGGAGCTGACACTTTATTAGCAGAACAGCCTTCTTGGTGTGTTTAGCCAAAACAGTTCAAACCTAGTCCATACAGTCTTTATGCACATGTAATCCTAAAGCATTGATGGAACGAGAGAGAATGAATACAGTCCATGTGATGAAGGCCATGAACATTAAACATCCCAGAATGCTCATCGGGAACAAACACAGAATCACAGAAGTCTAGACAGCAGTTCAGAGGTCCCAGAAGCTAGTTTAGTCTAGACAGCAGTACAGAGGAAAAGGTAACAGACCAAAGCATTTAAGAGAAAACTAACAAAAAATGAGACAGTGAAATCAAACAAGTAAGAAAGAACATACTCTCATTAGCTTAAGGATGGAGGGCAGACAGGGGATTTTTTAGGTAAGGAGTGAAAAACAACCTGTTTTTACAGATGGTTTTGCAATCAAGAGTTCCAGAGTTTACTAGCAGGCGTGGTTAACACCCACAACAAGTGATGGCTCCTGGCAGCCCTGAAGAGTCAGATGAGTGTTTTGTCCACAAATATCCTTGCCACATTCCCAACAACATTTTTCAGGTCCATACCTTTACCCCCAACAAAATACTTCCCACCTTGTGAACGTTTAAGGTTGCAATTGAAAGAAATCCTTCTGACTTAAACAGGTTCCAGGCACTGCTCTCTTCCTTCTCATCTGATGTCACTTCTGCAAAGAAGGCTTTCTATAATGACAAAATTCAAAACGCCACGGAAACCAGGAGACTATTCTCAACCTTCAAAACTTTACTCAACCCCCCACCACCACCTCCTGCTACCAATCTGACAGCTGATTCTTTTGCTTCTTTCTTCAAAGACAAAGTAGCTGCCATCAGTAGGCAGTTCTCTGAACCAACTGCAAAGGCTACAACTGGACCATATACTAGCGGAAGCACCTCCGATTGCAATAGTCCTGCCGCGACATTTGCTTCACTCAAACCCCTCACCGAAATGGATGTGTCCAAACTTCTCACTTGCAGCCGTCCTACAACGTGCCCTCTGGACCCGATTCCAACCAACCTCTTGCAATCCATAGCTCCAACTATCACACCAGCTATCACACATGTGATCAACGCTTCACTATCAACAGGAATCTTCCCTTCTGCATTCAAGCATGCTCAGGTAACACCTCTACTAAAAAAACCCTCTCTTGCTCCCGACCAAGTGGGAAACTACAGGCCGGTCTGTCTCCTTCCGTTCCTTGCTAAAACTATTGAAAGGGCGGTATTCAAACAGGTTACTGAATTCTTGAGCCAACAGAATCTACTCGACCACAACCAATCTGGCTTTAAGAGCGGCCACTCCACTAAAACAGCTCTACTATCTGTGGTTGAAGCCTTAAAAGAAGCCAGAGCGGAATCAAGGTCATCTACTCATCCTGCTTGACCTGTCAGCTGCGTTTGATAAACCACAGTATTCTATTGTCTATACTGTCAAACATGGGCATCAAGGGTGATGTATACTGCTGGTTCGAATCCTACCTCACTGGGCGTCTGTTCAAAGTGTCCTGGCTAGGACACACCTCTGCGCCTTACCACCTTGCTACTGGAGTACCCCAAGGATTTGTGTTGGGCCCCCTTCTTTTCTCCATCTATACCACTTCTTTGGGCCAAATCATCCGCCAGCACGGCTTCTCTTACCACTGCTATGCCGATGATACCCAGCTCTATCTGTTATTCTCACCCGATGACCCAACCATCCAAACGCAAATCTCGGATTGCCTCTCTGACATCTCTGCATGGATGCAAGACCATCATCTCCAGCTGAACCTCTCAAAAACTGAGCTGCTGGTCCTCCCAGCTAAACCAACTATTCACCACAACATTTGCATCAACTGTGGCTCCTTGTCTCTTGCTCCCTCACGGGTAGCCAGGAACCAAGGTGTTATGATTGACGGCCAGCTAACCTTCAATGACCATGTTGCTTCTGTTGCCCTGGCTTCGCATTTCTCAATATCAAAAAGATCAGACCATACCTAACTCAACAAGCCTCCCAATTGCTGGTTCAAACTATGGTCCTCTCACGCCTTGACTACTGCAATGCCCTTCTGGCAGGACTTCCTGCCTGTGCCGTCAAGCCACTTCAGATGCTGCGGCGCGTCTCATCTTCAATCAGCCGAAGAGGACGCATGTCACCCCTCTGCTAATCGAGCTCCACTGGTTGCCTCTGGCGGCTCGCATCAAATTCAAATCACTGATGCTGACTTACAAAGTGCTTAGAGGATCTGCCCCTTTTTATCTAAGCGCTCTCATAAAAGCTCAGGCTACCCCCCGACAACTCCGGTCCTCCAATGACTCTCGACTGGCAGTCCCGGCACCTCGCCCAAGGCAATCCAGACTCTTCTCATGTGTCGTCCCACGCTGGTGGAATGACCTACCAAAAACAATCAGAACAGGGCCATCTCTGGAGACCTTCAAAAAGCTCTTAAAGACCCAGCTATTCAGAGAACATCTTCTATCCTAGCACTAAAATTAACTGAAGCACTATCCCCTTTGAGCTTTAAGCTTCTCTAAGCAATCTTTATCCCCTCAAGTCAACGAGGGCTTCCACATGGGAGAGACCAAATAGGGGACAACAAGCTGCTGTCGTTCCAAATTAACCACCTGTAAAAGTTGGACATGTTTGATGGTAGGTGGCCCACACTGTTCAGTGTCAATGTTGAGCCCACATGACAAAACTGTGGAGGAGGCGTGGAACTGGAATTTTTCCAAAGGACTTGGAAAACATTGGGGGATCATCTAGATCAGGTTATCGGTCAGAGCTTATGGACCTAGGTGCAGGCACTTTCTCATTATGACGTTTTATTTGAAGACACAGAACATTGGTGACAACAGCACATAACATGCAACGTACAAGCGACAATGACCGACATTGGACACGGAGAACAGGAAAGTTTAGCTACAAGGTGAAACAAGGCATGGACTAACAAGACTAAAAACATTAAGACTTGAAACAGGTGAGGAGGAGAGCTACACATGGTCACATGGCAGGTAAATCAAAAGAGCACAGGACCAGGAAGTAAACAGGAAGTGGCACAAGAGAAGACAGAAGGATTACAGCAAGACTAGAGGGAGACAGGACAGAACACAACTTACAGTATATTGTTTCAATGTTATCTTATAAAACATGACGGACAGGACAGAATTGGTGATTGTTGATGACACAATACAAGCAGAGGTCCTTGAAGGCGGCGTTTGTGCTCCAGTCAGGTAACTTGTGATCAAAGACTGTACTAGCTCTGTTTAGTGATGGACCCGTGGGGTAGGAGATGGATATCTCACCCGTTTAGAGGGAAAGAGACAAGACGTAGAGTTAAAATTTTTCTTCATTCTTAATTCAAAATTGAAAACTTAAAAGTTCCATGTTAAGTAATGTTTTTAAATGATGACCAACTATTGCCAAATTTATCTTCTGATTTCTAAGCCACTACACAATAATTACTTGCAGTTCAGTTGAACCTGCATGCCAAAATATAAAGCCCTTCAACTCTTAAAAGCTACATTTAGCCAGATGGGAATGAAGCAAGTGCTCGATTCATTCTGCACCATGAGGGCTGACCTGCCTCACCTCTCACAAGAACCTTTTAAGTCTTTTGTCTACGATGTTTCTTTTTTTTTTTCAGCTGTCTAAACAGTGAGTGGTGAGAGAGCCTCATTATGATTTCTTCTCTCCCATTAGAGACTGTACTTTTGGACTGAGTGAATGAACCACTGTGCCATAGAGGGATTCCATACAAACACCGTAATGTACGGAGGCAAGGCTGGCCAACCCAACAAGAGGCAACAAGAGGTATCAATTATAAAAGCAAAGGCGAGGCAAAACAAACAGAAAGGGGAGAGGGGAAGAGGGGGGATGAGCGCTAAGGGGTTCTCACTAACTTTCACACAACAGACCTTCTGGGTTAGGAGCCTTGTGTTGTGTCTGCACTGCTGTGAGGAATACTAAACCGTCTGCATCAGCTTTCCATCCATATGTTGACTTCACCTACAGAGCCATGGTTTCTTTGTGGAGCTAACAGGCCACAGGAGTACATCTTCATTTCTACGTGATCACCTTCATTTTGAGGTTTAATGAGAGGGGCTTGCACATTTCAAAGCTTGTCTACTTTGTTTTTTCAAAAAGAGAATGAAAATAACTCATCAAAGATGTAAGGATTAATTCATTTTTTTATATTACTATATGACCCTGGTTATGCTTGGCTGCGTATTACCTCAGCTTACCTAGGGCCAGGTTCTGAAGATCAAAGCTCAGTTTGGTTAGCTAATACCAGGCCTCTTTAAATCACATTTACACGAACTGCACTGTTTCATATTTGTTTGTGCCTTAGTAACACGATAAGACAAGATTCAGTGAGCTTGATAATCAGATTAGGGAGACAGCTCTTTAGCTGTGCTTGAATAATTGAAAATGTCCTGTTCCTCTCTCGTGTCACAAGCAATCACTTCACAAACATAGGCTATGTTTTTGTGCTAATGAGTTTCACTGTGGCTCAAGAGAAACACAAAAAGAGAAGTATGATTCCTGACAAGATAAGTTATTAATTTCCACAGAGGCCGCAGTTTCTCTTTCAAAATACAATCAGGTAAAAATGCTGGTCATTTAAATTCCACACATGCATTGGTAGACCTACATCCAGTGCATGTTTTAAGGCCATTCACAAATAAAAGGCAAAAGCCAATGGATACATGTATTGGGAATCTTTGTCAGGGCACCAATCTGATTTTACTTTCCATCCCATACGTAGAGCTTCCTTATAGGACAATGGCCACTTGAGACTAAGCACTAAAACACATGCCATTAAAACTGTGTACCACATTAGAGGTTAAAAGCTCTCCCATTAGCAGCGCCTTGTGCAAGACCCTCAACCCTGCTGTACATCCCAGGAGCAGCTCTATCCGAGCGTATGGGGAAAATTGCACCTCCCTACGGTCTCATAAACCTCCATTATCAGCGAGCGTCATTAATGTCGTGCTGAAGCATTTTTTTGTTCAAACGTTCAAAGTGAAAAATATGTCAAAACCTCTGGAGGTGGTTCCTCGGATGGCCCCGCATTTTGCGCACGCCATGCCTCTCATGTCAAATGTGTGGTGTGCCAGAACAACGAGAAGAAAAAAAAAAGAAAGAAAGAAAGAACGTGAAGAAAAAATGCCCATTACTGCCAGTCATCACCCAGAGATAGGCAAAGTCACTGAGCTAAGAATGCCGGCTGATAGGGGTGAGAAAAAGGCACTGCAAAACTGATAGAAAAACAGAAAGGGAGTGCGGTAGAGGGATGGAGGGAGGAGGGGGTGGCATGAAGAGTGCAAAACACCGCAAAGAGAAGCTTTGCAGCGGCCCGTCGCCGTGCAGGATTCCTTTTCCCCTCTCACTATTGTCACTCCATTCCTTCTTTTTGTTGCATTAAATCTGCCTTGCGGATTAAACAAGTCCTCCGCTTGCTGTCTAAAGCGAGCAGGGAACAGATTTTTCTTCTCTGTCTTTTTTTGTCCCTTAAGTTTTGAAGCCAGAGCTACTTAGTGTGTTTTTATTGGCTGGGTTCGTGCAACCTGGAAGTCTTACAAAACCCTCACAAAAAAGTTCTTGTCCCAGCCGAGGAAGCAGACCAACAGACATCCATTTAATGCTGCCATTTTTACTGTGTCTTGTAAAACCGCTGCACACTCATTTGTTTATCCTCCTTTGTCAGAGGGACATGTTTCTAGGACAAAGCCTTCAAATGCAGATAAAATCAGTGATGCATGGAATAAAATACAAAGTAATTTCTAATTTATTCTGTTCCCTTTCACCAAGTGCTGGTCTATATGCATAAAAACTGCTCACGATGAAATAAATTGTGTTAAAGTACAGTGTATAAATTACACGCAATAGTCCTAGTAAGAATCTGACATCTTTATTGCATATTCATCTTTATTATGAATTCATTGCAATATAATACTAGCCTGGGCCCGCCCATACTTCCTGTGACGCTACATTCAATTTCGCGAGCAAGTCAGTATGGCCATCGTGCCGATATAGAGGAATTATTTTTCCCAAATCTGTGGGCACCAATGAGAAACAAGCTTACACATACGTCATCTGAATGAGTGGTCTGATGGACGCAGGTCAAGCCTGCCTCCCAGAAGACGTATCGTAATGTAGGATGGCCAGACTAAGCTCCCATGAGCTTTGTCGCGCAAGCCAGGCTAATATAATACTGTAGACCATACACAAATGCATACACTTTAATTTGGAGAAAAAACTTTATTTCTGCATCTAGGACAGTGACAGCGTGTAATTTGATGTAATCTCCAATCAGATTTGAAGAAGCCACATTTAAGCTTTCTTCTTTAAACTATTTTGAAAGTTGTCAATGTAGTAACTCAATGTCAATAGAAGTCTTCTTTGCTTTACATTTAGAGCATTCACTTAACTTTTTCTCAGTGATAATCTTCATCCAAACACAACACTCCTTAATTTGGCAACTCCCGATGAAAGTAAATAAGAAATGTAAGTTATTGCATTAGATACAATTTTAGGTCTACCAAAAAACTATTTTAAAACTAACCTAATATCCATGCAGTTCTTATGCAAATTAAAATTCTTGCGAAGTGTAACACTGAGCAGAAAACAATACAGGTGGCAGCGTTTTACTGTAAATTGAGTCATTACCACTAATGGCTAGGACTCTTAAATCAGGCAAGTTTTCAAAAAGAAGACCACACAGACAAACCAGTGCAGCACAATAATCATTTTTACCATCAGAGCACGAGTATAAATGTTTAAATGATTGGCACCTATGATACCACAAGCACTACCAGTTGATTGCCATGCTACCAAAGTTCCAAAAGAAGCCAATTATGCAGCACCTTTCCTGGATTTAGGCTTTGTTGGTGACAAGAATCCATAATCCATGGATCTTATGGGATTTAACACAGCTAAACATCAGGGCACTTTTCGTATGAGCAGTTTGATGGAATAAACTGGCCTACGGAGTGAAGGAAGCATGAGGTGTCTTCTTATCCCTGGTATTAAAGGATTTGTGGCACACCGCATGCCACTTAGGCGTGCAATTTAAATCAGCAAGACCACCTAGTCACCATACACACACACACACACACACGCACACACACACTACGAGTTGACACTCGTCCACCAATCAAACACAGTGACATACTGTACTGAATAATTTATTGTGGTCAGGAATCCCGTAAGCACTAGTAAACAAACAGCATTCTTATCACATTAACTGTATTTCAACTGTAAACTACTCGTAGCAGTGTTGCTGACAACTTAGAGAAATGCTGTTATGCTGCTGTATGGTAATTTGGCCACTGTTTTTTTTTTTTCAAACTTGCAATCACCAATAAATCTAGAAACATTTTGGATGAACTTTCAGAAAGAGAGTCCATTTTGGGCCACAAATGAGATGAAAAACACACTTGTGTACTTGGGAAAGATTAACACCACCTAAAAAAATGAATCAGTGTAAAAATGTAGCCTAACTCCACAAACTATTGTAGCTAGTGAAAATGTTGGGTAGCTAATAACTCTGAAAAGTCACTTGTCACATTGACTACTGGGCAAAAAAGTTAATGTCAAGCCCTGACAAGCACATTCTGAAGCACCTTAGGTAGAATTAAATCACATATTTGAAAGTTGAGGATGTGGGCATTTTCAGAGCATGCTGTACAGGTGGACTTGAGTGGACTGGGACTCGTAAAGGTTTGGGTGGGGTAGAGTGGGGTTGAGGGTGGTGGTGGTGGTTAAAGAGAGATTATGAGATGTACTGTAGAGCGAAAGAGATTGGAAGTCTTTGTTGCCCAGAGAAAAGCAGTGCAGATGGGGGCGTCTTAGCCATGGGTGTTGATGTGGATGTACGGCTGGGGCGGTGGAGTTGGGTGGAGGATGTGTGTGCGCGAGAGTGTGTGGTGCTGCTGACGGGGCCCCTGGCTAATCCCGAGTTAGCTGGCGGCTGCCTTCGCTCCCAGCAGGGGTAAATACCTGTACGCATGAGCAAGATAAGCCCAGGCCAGAGGGTTTAACGTTGGCCGCTTTAAAAGTTCCACCTTAATTATTTCTGTCTTGTTGCATTCTCAACTGCTCACAGTATAGCGGCACACACAAAACTTCAAATAAAAACACACACACACACACACTCACACACACCCTCAACAAACATCCACATGAACACACTAGCCATAATTACACAGAGAAATGTGTAGACACATACTGTAAATAATTTTTGTTTTTATCATGTCGGAGTGGGGATGGTCCATGCTGAACTGATTTTAATTACCTCTGCAATGAGATCCCTCAGACAGACACTTCAAAAGCAGGAGGCATAGAGGCCCAAAACTAATTCTTCTTTTAGTTTTCTTACAACTCCCAGTTGGTAAGTGCAGACATGTCTTTGTGCTTTTTCATCTGTCAAGGCTTATTTGTTGATTCAAACAGTTTTAAGAGCAAATTGTGTTGTTTCTTGGGAGGTAATGTCCAGCCCATGGTAATTAAAAACGACTCCAAGAGTATCTAAAAGAAGACCTGACATAAAAACCCCTAAATAAATAAACAAACAAACAAACAAGCAGGCAAACAAAAGAATAATCACAAAAATGTTCTGGGAGATGGTAAAAACTAAAATGGATATAGACACACAGGGATGTGGGCAAAAAAAGCACAGGTAAACAGGAGAATACTTAGACGAGAGCAAATAAGTACTTTAACTTTCTTTGCATCCTTGTGAGTCTGTAGACTTCCGAGGAAACACTGCCAGTTGTGCAGTGTCCATGGTTTAAACATAAGTGCCACTCTTGAAGGGCCTTCTGAGGGAGATAGAGGGCTTGGGCTAAATAGCCCGTCTGACTAGCATCCTCTCAAGCATGCCTGGGGGAGAGAGAGCAGGAGTAGTGATGAATGCACCTCATCAGGCTAAATGACTGCAGTCAGAGGACAAACAATGGCACAATGCTGGAAGTCCTCGAGCAGCCCCATGCAATCATGATGGCCTGGGTTGGGCATGATCATAAGTGCTCCATGTGACACATGTTTTTGTTTTTCATGCAGGCTTTTTTTTTGTTCATTTTGGTTGTGTGTAAGTGCTGGTGTGTTAGATGAGGTTAGCCATGATTGTTACATTGGAGGGATTGCACATAAACACCATGTTTATAAATTAAATGGAAAAAAAAAAAACATTAAAAAGTTTTTCTCTTCTCCTACTCACCGCTCTCCCCATGGTGTCGGACCCGTGACGTTTGGGCTGGTGGAGCCCGTCTCTCTCCAGCTGTTCTGGGACGCCCCGCCGCTGGCCAGCTGCCTAACGATAGCCATAAAAGGAGACAGCAGGGGAAGAAAGACTGGGGATGTGCCGCTTGGTCTGTGAGCTGCAAGCTCCCACAGGGCACCCACCACACACACACACAACACCCCCCCAGTGGGCCGTAGAGTTGAGAACGGTTGTTTGCAAACATACAATAAACAGCGCGAATAGTCTTAGCTCGTCTTTGCTGATGTGCTCTGGTTTGGTATAGACGACAGTCATCCATTCCATGGCCACTGCCACCTCTACTCTGGTGCTCTTGAATCCACAGACATCAAACTCAGGGGGGCATGAATAGTGAAGAGGCATTATGCTGTGGAAAGTATTACCACAAAAAGAACAGTTCATTACCATTCTCCTCCTGCACCCCGGAGTGAAAGCAGAAAGCTTTTGTCTGTAGTAGTCAAAGTTGTACTTTGTACATCTCTACAACTAATTAGCCTGTGATCAGACAAAACACTTTTTTTCTGCAGTGAGAGGCATGTTTGTTGTTGTTTTATATTAGCACTTGCACTCTCTGTGCTGGTTTTCCGCACCAGCTGCATTGCCTTTGTATGCTTGAGCCTCAGCTGAATTAGGAGGGTTTGGTACAGTACATAGCAACATGAAAAAATGAATTCAGATGAAAATCTTATCCTAAACCAGCCCAAACATAACAAAGACAGAAAGTCAGGGAGGCACAGATGGAAGCAAAAATTAGCTTAATCTGCAGACTGTAATTAAATTCATGACTGGTCTCAGATAATTGCAGGGATAATAGTCAGTGCGCAGGTGAATATAAACTTTGAGATTACTGGAAATACATTTAAGACATACAGGTGCTCCTTGACTGCTGGATCAGCTGTGGGCTTTAGTCTGTTTTACTATCTTTAAGACAAAGAGGGGTGCTATAGTAACACTGTTTAAAAGGTTATACCACTGCTGTATGTCTAAATATGATTTGGATGTGAGTATTTTTATGGAAACCTACAGTAAGCCAATGCTACAGTATGTAAAAATTGTATTGAATTGAGCATTTCTATTGAGAGGCACATCCATAATGCCAACACATTGTTGAGGTATTTGTGTGATTATATTAAAGGTGAGGCTTTGAGGTTTTTATCTGTTAAGGTGAAATGAAAAAAAAAAGAACAAAAAAAGAATATAGAAATAGCAAGTTATTATTTTATTTAGTCTTCCATTTGTTGCTTTCTTTGACAAAATTTGTAGTGTGAAAACATTCATGCCATACAGAATATGGGACAGTATTCAGAACATGTCCACCACCATATTAATTTGTGTCATTATAATCATCAGTTGCACGGCTGTCAATCAGCGTGAAGCTCACTTGTGGTTGCCAAATAAGTGTGAGTGGTGCCAGAGAGCTGGTAAAACAGACCATTTCAATCCCCATGCGAGGGCTAGGGTTGGAAATAAGCTAAAATAGCTTCCAAGCACTCTGGGACAAACTAAACTTTCTCTAACAATACAAAACAAAGATAAATGCACTGATCACTCACTGTATTTGAGTTTTAAATAATCGCAAGATATATTTGTTTATAAACCTGAAGTGGTTATTATTTATTATTTATTCTACAAACACAGCTGTCTTGCAACAGCATGGAAAGTTTCTTTAGTAACTATATTTAGACACGGTCCCAAAGCCTCTGCCAAAGTCAGGTTAGAAAGTCTTCTCATCAAGTGAGAACCAATTTAACTGGCTTTGTCTGACCTTAGTTTGTTCTTACAGCAAACAGATAAGCATTCATATTACTTTACTGCAATTGTATTTGCAGAACATGGTGTGAAATAAAGGTAAATGTGTATGTGCAGGCGTTTAGAGACAAACCTTTGTCATGGCCAAAACAGACAAATAATAGACTAGAGTCATAAAATGGAAAACATTTTTGTTTTTGCGTAAAGAAAAACACATAATCACTCGAGCAAGTTGGAAATTTGCATGCTTATTTCTATGTAATTGCGGTAGTTAGCCATCTTGGGACATGGATAAGTACACAAACACTTTCCATTCCCATCCTTGAATCATCCTTCCACATCAGTGAGACAAGCCTCTGAGCACACTCAGAAGAGGCCTGAAAGGCGATCGATGCTGACAAGTCAGCCTTTTCCACACCAATCAGTTGTGGGTGTCAAGGGTTGCATTTGCAAATAAATGGCATCTAATCAGCCATGCGTCGACTATGATCTGTTTACGATGAACAATTCCAAACACAATCATTCTGTCAGTACTTACAATAGAGTTGGAACATCCAACAGGCTCCGCTCAAACAATGCTTCGCTCTGGGTGAGGAGCGGAGCAATGAGCTTAAATCACAACTGCGTGAGTAGCAATGTGCTCTCCAAGAGAAGAATAAGATAAGAAGAATAAGAAAAAAAAGGACAGAAATCAGCATTCTGTGAATATGTGAACACTGTGTGCCAGGGCATGAAACTTTTACAATAGCCGATGCTGATCTTTTGTGCTGGGCCACAGTGACCCTTTTGTGGAAATCTTTCATCACATCTTTGTTTCTTATCAGTGAAATGGTAAAACCATTTCCCTCACGGCCCGATACAATCCCTGGCACACCACCAGGGTCATTAAAACAGGTTTAATAATAAAGGCCAGATTGCATGAAATCTATGCAACAGATGTTGGTGCTACAGACACCCAGCACAAACAATAGCCTCATTACGCAGGAAACAAACAGGGCCTTCAAATAATGGACTCTCATTCGATCAAGTTCAATTCCATCTTGATTGAATCAAACACAACATTGCCCTTTCATTCTCCACGAAATTGCATTTCTCAAAATACTGGGGGAGAGAGTGAAAGAGAGAGAGAGAAAATGTGGTGGAAGAAGCACAGAAGCAAATAAACAAGCAGGGGAAATAATCTTTTGTGAAAGATTAAATGGCACTGGTTTGCCCATTGGCCTCAGTGTCTGTGGGGCTCACTCTCTTTCATGCCACTTCTTAATTCTAGCTGACGTCAATGCAGCTGTATTAGGCTTACTTTCAGAGCTGGGGGAATCAACACACAATGAGCACACAACAATCACAGGAAAGATGAAGGAGCATGCCCTCCTGTCAGTGTGTAGCATGTAGTATATTTGCCTTTAGGAAGATTTGCAACCATTACAAAAGCCATGATAAGAGACAATCAAAACCATTTAATGATATCGCTTTTTTCTATCTCTATCTATCTATCTGTCTATCTATCTATATTTATTGTGTGTGTGTGTCTGTGCGTGTGTGTGTGTGTGTGTGAATAACCTCACACAGAGTAAATTGGTTTTGTGCATGCAGCACTACCCAAGGGAACAGAGGCATATGTTACATATTATAATAAAGATAAAAATTATTAAACAGAACTTTAATTTTATTTTTTATAGGCTATATTTTGATAGGATTTCAGATTACGCTGGAACATATTTTTTTATTCATAGGAAACTGATAAAAAGGAGTGTAAAACAATATAATATTATAAAATAGTAGATCTTTAAAATAAGTACAGACAGACTCCTGGAAGCATTGACAGAACTACACAGCCATCTCTGCCTGTTTCATTTGTTTGGATAAAGAAGTGTGTTCTTGTGGTCTGCGGGTCTGTGTACTCCCCTATGTCAGTGACAGGTGGTCTCTGACATGGCAAATGTAAGGGTCAACCTGGCATTAGCCCTCAGTTACTTTAGCTGCCAGTCCCAGTGCAGAGCAATTACACCACCATGATTTTACCTGTGTGTAGTCAAAGTCAAAGTCTGTCTTCAGGGGACTAGAGGACAGGCAGAGAGAGAGAGAGAGGAGGAAATAATGTTTTTTAGGGAAATAGGGAAATAGAGTGAGAGATTGACTGCTACAAAAGATTAGACGAGAGAGAGAGAGAGATGAGAATTTGACAAACAATAGCTTTTCCACTCCTGTCTGAGGGCTTTAGAATAAGTGTTGAAAATCACACACAGCAGTTCTGCTGGCCAATGCATTCCCAACAAAGTCTGACATGGAATTCCCACTCTAAATTCACCTCTGAGCTGAACTTCAATGGCTGCACAAGGCATTCATTTGCTTTAAGGAGTTCAGACTCACCTTCAACTTTACACATAACCAGGAGGCTCGGGCTCAGATCTTGCTCACTGAAGTCTTTTCAGTAAAGCCTTTCATCGTTGTCATTTCTGTGAATACTTTGCATAGAACACACACACACACACACACACACACACACACATACACACACCATACCTAAGGAAATAGGTAGGCAACTTCAAAGACGTTTTACCAGCACTGATTGGAAAGACTGTGAAAGTTATGGGAAAGTAAATCTCCAGTAAACAAGGTACTTTTAACATAGTGTTTGCCAATGCACAACAGTAATTATTGTACTGTATGTTCAGTAGAACATCACTATTGATTTCTAATAGTAGCTTTATAATCTGCCTGTTGCCAGGGGTTATTATTGTCATTGTCAGTGTAGAAAGGCACAGAGTACATTTACATTAGTGACATAATTTTGTAGGTCTCAGGCTTGTAAGACTCATGGAAAAAGAGAGAGAGAGAGAGAGAGAGAGAGAGAGAGAGAGAGAGAGAGAGAGAGAGAGAAAGAGAGCTTCCTGGAAATAATGGGCATCAAATTGGTGTGTGTTAGTTAATTGTTACGTTTGGATTATTTGGCTATATGTGTGGCATAAACAAAGTGTTTTACATAGGTTCTATCTAATCAGGTAAACTTATTTGTAATCAAATCAAAGTCTGGCGTCTTCTTCTTCTTGGGAAAGAGAAAGAGTGGAGGGGTGAGCTAACTATATTTCATGTGGTCTCCTGAAATACTTCATTATAAAAAGTGCCTATATTCTTTTTAATGTATAATGGAGCAGACGTATCATTATTGTTAAATAATGCACAGGGGCTGCCTGCATGAAATATTCATGGGTTATTGAATTGTGCAGTTTTCAGTGACCTGCCCGAAGGCATGCTGTGGACTTTGAGCAGGCCCGGGATAGGGGACGGCATCACAATACAGCAGAAAACGAAAGGCTGCAGACTTACGATGTGTGTGTTTATGACTAGTGTAGTTCTATGTGTGCATGAAGGGCTGCATATAGACTGCAGACCAGCAATCCTAAAGTTGCTGGTGGTGGAATGACCTGAATGAGTTCTAAGAAAGTTGAGAATCTATTTCAGCTACTTCTGTTGTGAACACAGCACCCCTGCAGGCAGTAGACACCAAGACATAGCTCAAAGTGAAATACCATTGATTCACATCATCACACCCTTGAAATAACTCATGGAAAACATTTAATAACTCATGGAAAACATTTACAAGTGAAAAAGCTTACAGCAAGGAGTGGGTCTAGTGACTAGTAGTGAACATGTCAGGAGATTTTGTGACATGCACCCACCCACTCCAAACTACGGTGGCCTTGAAGTGAACACAACAACAAATAGAAAACAACTGCAAATCAAACATTTAAAACACAACTGCAATTCAAAATCACAACTGAAAAAAAAAAAAAAACACAACAAATTACAAAGGCAAACTAGACTGCATTTCCTCGGCAGAAACTGCAAAAGTGGACTTGCACCAATGCCCCCCCACCCCCTTCACTCAAACCACAACCCCCCTCTCTCCACCCCCTCAAAAACCCCACCACAACCCCCCCCCACCCCCCCCCAACCCCCCCCCCCACACCAACCACCCCTCAACAACCCCCCCAACACCCACCCACCAACCCCATACACACATACGCAAACACACACATACACATCCAAAAGCATTTTTCTCATTCTTTCTAATGGAGAACCCCCCCAACAACTCCAACACACACACACACACACACTCACACAGAGACATGAGTGCACATCAAATTGTCTGTCAGTGTAGACATGAGTGCACACACACAAGCCTTTTTCCCATGTAATTCAATGAGGAGCCTCCCCACCCCATGCATTTCTATGGTAAAAAAACAACAAGAAAAAGAGGGATAACAGGGGAACGACAAGAGATATCAAATAGATGAATGTAAGCACACCGATCGAGATCAGGCCGGACGTGTCAGAGTTGGAACAGTGTCTCTTACTCGAAAGCTTTAGGAGGAGTAGCGGGCCAAAAAACTGGACGGAAAAAGAATAAGAATATTAACAATTCTTGCGAAGAACACTAGGTGGCAAGTCCACTAATCAGGAAACCGTAAAGGGAATGTTTCTTCTCGAAATGCTTTGCTTCTGATTAGAGCACTGAGCTAAAAGCCCTCACACTGGAAATAAAATCCTTAAAAGTACATCAACCTTGCGTTGTTTATCCTAAAATGCAAATTTCTCTAGTAGCCAGTGTGCTAACTGCTATTTTTCCGGGAAGGATGGCAATGGCAAAAACCTTTTACGTTTAAAAAGTGTTTTACACTTCAGGGCCACCGTACCAATCCACTCCACTAAACATACTCCTGCACAAGTATAAACGTACAGTAAGCATCAGGGGTATCAACACAAACCAAGCATCCAAGGGGGCTGCAACTCCCTTTTTCAACTGTGGTATAGGAGAAATTATTCTGACCTATGCACCAGACAAGGTCATTATTACCATATGACTCATTTTCATAAACGCATTCATGCACTGCATCCTTCTCTGCTGTACTGTAAATAACATCTATATTATGCATCATGCACAGTGTTATGTGTCAAGTAAACAAAGCAGCTCAGAAATGCGTTTCACTGTGTATCAGAATGATAACAGATTCTATTTTGGTTGTTAAACCATGCAGATAAGTTACGTGTTACACCGTCACATGCCCTTTTTTAAGATGAATGTCGTAAAGGGATGCTTGATAAATGGTAAACATCACTCTCCTTACGGTGACCAACATTAACCTAGACACCTTAGGCCAAGCTTAAAGGAGAAATCCGGTGTGATCGTCCGGCCACCATTGTGAAATTAAATCATGATAAGTTGTTTGATGAGCTACAACCTAGCTACAACTAAATGTCTTTGGTCAAACTCTTTTAAGTTTCATCATTTGTTGGTGCTTTAGTGCTAATGTAGACAGTCATCATATATTTTCAGCTGAAATCCAAACACTTCTACAGAATTTAATTTTCAATGTGTTTCCCTGTCCTATCTGTTCGTCAATTGACTTTTTGATTTAATTTCAAGATGGCGGTGACCACAAAATTCTGTGAAGGTACTGTCTGTATTTATGGTCTTTTTAATAAAGTACCTGTTTACTTTCAAAGTTCTCATTGTCAGGGCCCTCAGAAGTCTACCAATGAAGTGTGGAGTTACTTTGAACCTTGTTAATGGTATAAAAAAGGCGATTTATCTGCATAGGCTAAGTTGTGCCCCTATAGCTAGCAGTATAAGGTTAATGAAAGCTTCGGCTAAAAACGGTTTCATGCGGAATGCTGGGGGTGAACGGAGGTGCGCATTGGATATATGTTTGTACTCGGTAACATCTTCCAGTACAGTCCAGGTCCAAGTCACACCGGATTTCTCCTTTAATCATATTATTCAGTCTTAAAGCAGGTGTACTAAAAGTGTGTCAAGACTGACATTTTTCATCAATGCCATTGTTTCCTTGTTAAACAGTCCAATTAGACTATTGCCACACAGCGAGTGTGAGAGTGAAAAGCTGAAAAATAGGTGAGGCACTCACTTAAGTAAAACATTGTTCAAGATAAACAATCCACTTCCACATTCCACATTGTGCTTAATCAAACTGAACTTCCAGTGTGCGGGGGTCAAACTTTTAACCTGGCATGTTTTTGAAAATAAATTGCAAGTTTGGAGGTGATGAAAGCTCTTGATCTGAAAAGTCCCTAGCAATTATGTTGGTGCAAATAAAATTAATAATTTGTCTGACAATCAGTTGTTATGTACTTTGCTTTAATGTGTGTTTGTCATGATAAAGTTACTTGGCAGCAGCTTCAGAAAGAAGCAAGCAAAGAGCACTAAACTCCCAAACAGTCATGGCTGTGCTGTGCTTGGCTAGGCCCAATTATGTGGTCTGCATTAACAAGATACTTTCTATTTCTCTCTTTGCTGCCATTCAAATGACTACATGGCACCTAGTTCTCTTTCGTTTCGAAGCCGAAACGTACGAGTGGATGATGCCTATCTTTTCTGAAGTCATTTTAAACCAACCCTTTGAAAAAAGGGCAGTAAGCGCACTGACGCGCGCAGGCAACTACTTAGACAGCCCTGCGTGACGTCAGAAAGTCTATATATTGACTGCGCTTACGCTTCAGGTCCTCTTTGCCATTTTCACCTCGCTACTGCGTGTGTATTTCTGATTGTCTCCGTTTGCCTTTGCAAATATTCTAAACCGACGGCTTTTGTCAAAGCCCACCAAAACAGCTTTTTTCAAAGCTCTTCGAGGGATTTCCCGTCTTGCTCAAAGTGCTCACGCCGGTCCCTGACTTCTGGTACCACGAGACGCAAGATGGCTACTCGCCGATGCACCGATTGCGACCGCGCAATGGCGATCTCCGACCGCCATGCCATCTGTTTCATCTGCATGGGGAGCGAGCATGCTATGCTCGCCTTTTCGCGACCAGATCTCTGCTCGGCTTGCGAACGCCTCTCCCCTACAGCTATCGCCAACAGAGCGGCTTTCTTCGTGGGTTCCATTAGCGTTTCAGGGGCAGGTTCTTCCTCTGCTGGCGTTAGGGGTATTGTTCCCCACCAGTCTCTCGATGTTTCCCCGGCGTCTCCGCACCCGGTTGGGCTCATCGATCGAGCTTCAGTGGCTAATCGACCGTCGGTTAGCTTCTCAGCGGCTAGCTTGCTACCAGCTAGCCAGCTAACCGAAGCCCACCAGGCTAGTCCTGCTAGCTCCATTGGCGCGCTCTTCGCCCGCGCGGCTACCACGCCGCCTCAAGGCGACACCGATGACGAGCCAGTTATCGAGGCTGTGGATGAGGAGGAGATGTCCTCCTTCCTCTCCGCTCACGGCGTCACCGTCGAGGATATACCTCCGGCGGTCAAGACCCACGCCGCTCAGCTAGCTTCCGAGCTAGCTTCTTTGGCTACTCAGGCGGCTAACAGGCTAGGCCTGCCTCCGCCTCAGCGCTATCCGGAAGGGCGTTTCGACCCCTTCTCCTGTGCGCTGCCCTCTCCAGATGCTCTCCCCCTCCCCGCTCACCCCACGGTTGTGGCCGATGCGCAGGGCTCCTGGGAGGCTCCCTACGCCGCCATTGCCCCTATCCAGGGACACGCGGCGTTTTACGCGATGGACAAGGCGGGCGCCATTGGCCTTTTGCAGCTCCCTCGCGTTGAGGATGCGGGCGCTGGTTGCCTTGCACCAACCTCTGCTGCCACCTGGACATCGCCTCCCGAGCTCCCCTCCAAGCCGTGTCAACGCATGGAGAAGCTCGCATCCAAGGCCTTCATTTGCACAGGCCAGGCGATAAGGGCGCTAAACACCGCCTTTCTCCTCTCCTCCTTGGCGGAGGAACTGGTGGCTGAGCTGGCTACGCAGCACTCAGAGCTGACCGTCCATCAGCTCCGCAGAATTACCGCCCTCACCTCACTGGCTATCCGGGCGGCCATTAAAGCCGACGGGCGCTCCCTTGGCTCACTGGTCGTCCTAGACAGGCATCTCTGGCTAAACCTCTCCTCCATGCCGGAGAAAGAGAAGAAGCATCTGCTGAATGCTCCTATCTCCGCCGATGCACTGTTTGGCCAGGCGCTGGAGCTACAGCGCGATCGCTTGGAAAAGACGAAGTCGGCGGCTCAGGCCCTGCAACCCGTACTTCCCAAGCATGCCCCGCCTCAACAGACCGCTCCCGCTGTTCCTCAGACGCGTGCTCGTACGCCTCAAAGGACGCAAAAGAAGAAGGCGGACGCGCCCAAAGCCGCGCCACATCCGGTTAGCCGGGAGCGGCGTAAGAGGCCACAGCGACCCTGATTCTCGTTCTCCACGTCCTCTGTCCCCCTCGCCTTCGGGCAGTGGGCATGCGACGCCTCTGAATCGTTCACGAGCAGCGCTACCGCGCACTGGGGCACCCACACGGTCTCCGACGCGCGTTCAGCTGACACACGCTCCACGCTATGCGCCTCGCGTGATGACTCGCCTCTACGCCGCCCAGGTGGCTCCGAGGCCTCTACTAGTGTCGCCGCCTCCGCGTTCGCTGTCCCCTTCGCCTCTGGGCAGTGGACATGCGACGCTTCGGAGTCGTTCACGGTCGAGAAGTCCCCCCCGTCCTCTCTCGCCGCTTCTGTCGGTCGATTCATCGCCCAGATACGCGCAGAACTGTCTGCTCAGTCTGACACGTCTGCCCTTGGCCAGACGGGTAGCTTCTCCCCCTTCTTCGAGGTCGTCGCCGATACGCACTCCGAGTCGGCTGCCCCACGGGACGTCGCAGGTGCAGTGCGCGGCTCATCGACCTCCTACGTCGCTGACACGCGCTCCAGGTCGGCCGCCCTACGGGGTGTCGCAGGTGCAGTGCACGGCTCATCGACCACCTACGTCGCTGACACGCGCTCCAGGTCGGCCGCCCTACGGGGTGTCGCAGGCGAGGCGCATAGCTCACCGACATCGGATTTTGCTGACGTGCGCGCTGAGTCAGCCGCCCCACCGGGCGTCGCGAGTACTGTGCACGGCCTATCAGTCACGCGTGAGCGCCCAACGGTCTCACACACGGCTAACTGGCCCTCAGCCCCCGCACATTGTCGTGTCTCTGGTCTGTCAGTCGGACGCTCTTCGGCTTCGCGGACAGCCTCAGTCTTTGACCTCGGCCCCTCAGTCTTTGACCTCGGCCGCTCTGCTCCGCCAGCATTGGGCGATGTGCACAATGTCGCGTTGGGTCCTATCAACAGTGTTGAAGGGCTATCAACTGCAGTTCAGGTGGCCACCCCCGCCCTACAGAGGTGTCATGGAGTCAGTGGTGCCCCCCTCCAGGGCCCCTGCTCTCAGACAAGAGCTTTGCGATCTCCTGAGAAAGGGTGCTATTCAGCTAGTAGATCCGACGCTGGCGTGCGCAGGTCGCTACAGTACGTACTTCCTGGTGCCCAAGAAGTCGGGCACTTTTCGCCCTATCCTAGACCTCAAAGCGCTCAATGCTTCGCTCAAACCTCTCACCTTTCGCATGCTCACGGGGCGAATGGTGGCGGAGTCAGTCCGCCAGGGGGACTACATGGTCACCATAGACCTTCAGGACGCCTATTTTCACATAGGCATAGTCCCCAGGCACAGGCGTTTTCTACGCTTCGCCTTCGAGGGCAGCGCGTACGAGTACGCAGCCCTCCCCTTCGGTCTATCTCTAGCACCTCGGTGCTTCACCAAGTGCGTGGAGGCGGCGATCGCTCCTCTACGCGCTCAGGGGATCAGACTCCTCAATTACTTGGACGACTGGATGCTGCTGGCTGGTTCCAGACAGCTCCTAACGTCACAGACCCACGTGGTCTTGCGTCACCTGCACAGTCTGGGTTTCTTAGTGAACCTAAGCAAGTGCATGCTCTCTCCCTCCCAGGAGGTCGAGTTCTTGGGCGTGAGGCTGAACTCACGCTCGATGAGAGCGACGCTCACACCAAAGAGGCTTCAGGATGTCAGGGCGTGTCTACGCCATTTCAGACTCGGTGCCTGCGTTTCGGCCAGGCTGTGTCTCAGACTGACGGGCCTCCTATGCGCCGCAGGCGGCGCTGTCCCACTCGGCCTCTTACACTTACGCCCGCTGCAGCTCGCCTTAGCGGAGCTAGGTGTATCCTCCAGGTCGAACCCCGCCCGTCGGATTTTAGTGTCCAGACGCATGTGGCTAGCCCTCGCGCATTGGCGCAGGCCGTCCTCCTTCACCGGAGGCGGCGCCTTGGGTGCTATAGCCAGACGCATGACGGGGACCACCGATGCGTCCAAAACAGGCTGGGGCGCCGTTTGCTGCGGTCGCCCCGCCAGGGGGATATGGGGCACAGCCTCCAGGAGATTACACATCAATGTGTTGGAACTCCTTGCTGTCTTCTGCGCTCTGAAGGAGTTTCTCCCTCTTCTCAGAGGAGAACACGTTCTTGTGCGCACAGACAACACCACTGTTGTGGCGTATATCAATCGCCAGGGCGGCACGCGCTCTCCGGACCTGTTTCGCCTGGCGTACAAACTGCTCACCTGGGCCTCTCGCCACTTCCTGTCGATCAGGGCGGCGCACTTGCCAGGTGTTCGCAACACAGGCGCGGACCTCCTCTCCAGGCGTGTTCCGCGTGCAACCGACTGGCGCCTCTGCCCAGCCGTGGTGCACAGCCTTTGGTCCCGCTTCGGGAGGGCACGAGTCGATCTGTTCGCCTCGAGAGAGAACGCTCATTGCCCAGCGTGGTTTTCGCTGGAACGAGATGCGCCACTAGGGTCAGACGCGCTGGCACACCCGTGGCCGCGCGGTCTGCTCTATGCTTTTCCCCCCCTTCCTCTGATGCGTCAGGTGTTGGCCAGGATCAGAGCGGGGGCGCACAGGGTGATTCTGATCGCCCCCAATTGGCCATCTCAGAGCTGGTTCTCAGATCTGGTCTCACTGTTAGACGGCCAGCCGTGGACTCTCCCTCTGAGGAGAGACCTCCTGTCGCAGGCTCACGGGTCGCTGTGGCACCCCAAGCCGGAAGCGTGGAGACTGACGGCTTGGCCCCTGAACGGGCGCGTCTCCTAGAGAGCGGCCTGTCAGACGCAGTGATAGAGACCGTCCAGGCTGCTAGAGCTACGTCCACTAGGTCGTTGTATACACTGAAGTGGCGCGTATTCAGCACGTGGTGCAGAGACAGAGGCTGTGATCCTCTAGTCTGCCCTATTGGCGAGGTGCTTGCTTTTCTGCAACACCTATTTGATCAGGGTCGTACACCCTCTACTTTGAAGGTGTACCTCGCAGCCATCTCAGCTTGCCATGTTGGCTATGCTGGCGTTTCCCCAGGCGCTCACCCCCTTGCGTCGCGCTTCATGAAGGGCATCAGACGGCTCCGCCCCTCTGCCTCCCCTTCGGTTCCTACTTGGGACCTGGCCACCGTCCTACGTGGACTGGCCCTTACGCCCTTTGACCCTCTGTCGAGTGCCAGTCTAAAGATGCTTTCCCTTAAGACTGCGCTTCTGCTCGCCCTGGTCTCGGTGAAGCGCGTCAGCGATCTGACTGCCTTGTCGGTCAGTCCTGACTGTCTTGTGTTCACGCAAGGTGACGCGCGGGTCACGCTGCGGCCGAATCCCTTTTCTCGCCCGAAAGTGCTGTCTACTGACCCTCGTTCGAGGGTCATTGAGCTCGCAGCCCTTCCTGAGACGGGCAGTTCTGTGCCCGTTACTCTGTGCCCAGTCAGAGCGCTTCGTGCCTACTTGACGCGTACACAGAGCATCAGGAAGACGAACCAGTTGTTCGTCTGCCATGGCGAGCGTGCCAAGGGTCAGGCCATGTCTACCCAACGCATGTCGCATTGGCTTACGGAAGCCATACGTCTGGCATATGAGGCGGCGGGTGTTCCTCCGCCTGTTCATGTCAGGGCGCACTCCACCCGTGGAGTGGCGGCTTCTTGGGCCTTCTGGAAGGGCGTCCCCCTGAAGGATATCTGCTTGAGCGCTTCGTGGGCCTCAGGCAACACCTTCGCGCGTTTTTACGCATTGGACGTCACCAGGCCGGGTGTAGCAGAGAGTGTTCTCTCTGGGCCCGGCGGCGGTCCCATGGATCCTCCCACCTCGGGCTCCTCGGTGTAGGGCTCTTGAGGCTTGGTTGTAGTGATCCACTCGTACGTTTCGGCTTCGAAACGAAAGAGAACGTTACGGATACTAACGTATCCTCGGTTCTCTGAGTGAGAAACCGAAACGTACGCTTCGGGCCTCAATCGCCGACGCTGGCGAGCTTGGCAAAGAGGACCTGAAGCGTAAGCGCAGTCAATATATAGACTTTCTGACGTCACGCAGGGCTGTCTAAGTAGTTGCCTGCACGCGTCAGTGCGCTTACTGCCCTTTTTTCAAAGGGTTGGTTTAAAATGACTTCAGAAAAGCAGGAGACGATAGGCATCATCCACTCGTACGTTTCGGCTTCTCACTCAGAGAACCGAGGATACGTTAGTATCCGTAACGTTTCACAAGTGTTAGCAAACTAAGCAGGAAAATGTCAGTTAACAAACACTTGGATGCCTTTTGTTTGCCTTCCCACAAATATGCTATGTAAAAAAAAATTTATTTGTTCAAAAGATGGTAAATTGAAAGCTTACAAGCACTTGCTTGGTAACAAAGGCTCAGATGCCAAGAGTTGCCAGTTAGTAACACTGTTGCCAGTTATGGCACAGGGCTTTCTTTGATCCCCCTGTGGTGAGTGCCATTTTGACACTCAGAAAGTAAAATCTGTGGGTGAAAAAATAAACCAGAGAGTCTGGTGAACTAGATTCGAACAAAACAAGTCTGGGACATCTGCTCAACCAAATGCTCCAAAATCATATGCCCGAGCTGTGTATCTTTTACAAGCGGAAGGAAGCATACAAGGAGAACATAATGTGGCATAACACAATACAAGACAATACACATATAAATGCATAAAAGGCACATTGCAGAGTGTCCCATTTGGAGAATATTAATCTGAAGAACATTAATCCTTTGAACTACGACTCTTACATGTTTGCCTCCATGAATCACAGACTTGAACAGGCATATGTTCACCTGAATTCCTATGTGTTATGATACTTTCATTTTGATACTACACACCACAGCCTCCTGCACCACCTATTTCAAGCAAGTTCAATTTCTATAGCTAAGATGAGCACAATGATACATTTAAAATGTGTATTATTTGCAATATTGAACTGGATAGTTGGGCATTTCATGAAAACTGTCCATGTTCTTTGCTTCAGAGCAGAGATACTCCCCTGTATTCATTTCAAATGTATATATTTTCAGTCTTTAGAGTAAGCGTAGCAACTGCATTCAAATATTCACTTTTTGTTGTCAGATGCATCAAATTCACTTTGCTGTTGTATAAACATTTCAAAGACATGTAAACAAACTTTTCCTTTTGTTTAGCAGCCAAGGCAATTAACAATGTAATTCTTTAGCAAAAAGACCTTGCAATGATGTAAGAAAGGCCTTCGTGTGTCTTTGCCAAGAGACACATTTTCATTTCAGCAAGCATTTTTTGTCAGTGCAAGCTGGAGTGCTGATGGCGTTTATAAAGTTGGTATAACTAATTTTAAATAAAAACTCCATAATGTCATGGTTAAGAGGGAACAAACAAATGTTAGGATCTGGCAACCCAACAGAAACAGAGAAACACCCATTGCTCTCTACCACGCTGAACACAGCAGCCTTTTCTCCAAATAATAGGATTCCACAAAATATCTAACACCCCTCACTGTCGGTGCACCTCAGGCAAAAAGCTGCAAAGGCAAACACAAATAATATGAAAAACTATGGGGTAAACGTTGATAATTGGATCGCGTAGCGACAATGGCATTTAGTTGGCGGTAGCTTGAAGGCGTTGGAGGAGGAACCTTAATGAAAACTAATGGTGTCATTGTCCTCAGATATTGCACCTGACAATTAGATTTACCTGATATGGGAGGGTGGAGTGTTCACGGAGGAGGAGGTTGTATCTTGTCGAGTAATTGGGTTTAGCTCAGTGTTCGCCATGATTTTCTTGCCTTGAAGGATGCTTGCTCAATCACTAATCATTTATTGCCTTTAAGGAAGACCAATCAGAAAAGGGTGTGGTGGGTAGATGCAGGACAGAGATTTAGTTTTATTTTTTTATTTTTTTTTTACCCCTTAAGGTGCTCGTGTGAGGGAGCTTATTATTGCCAAAGCAGAGACAAATGAGAATAAGCCAGGGAAGAGAATAAGCCAGGGAAATGAAGACAAGGATGCACACATGTGCCATACTCCACACAGGTCTAATTGTGCTGGAGTCAACATTGAATCAATTATTGCATGATCTACACGGTCTCACATGGGGAGTGACAGGGTGCTTATTGTTTTTCCCAATACAACAGCCCATTTGTTTCCCCCTCTGTCAGGTAACATTACTACCCAGATGGCTGCAGATTCTCCAGCAGATCTCATGCCCAGTGCCAGATCAGAGTTAGACGCACCCCAGGGTTTACTACCAAACAGTGCAAGTTAAAAGTTTGAGTTCCTGTACAAATTGATTAGTAATCAGAATTGTATAGCTTAAAAACCTCTCATTCAAGTCAATGTTTATGATTCATGATGGAATCCAGTACCACTGTTTTATAGTTAAAATTTATTGTATAGATATTTGAGACATCCGTAGACTACACATGCATGTCAGCCCATCTGGACTTGCTGACAACAATGCAAATATTACTATCAATATGGCAAAGAGAGAGGAAAAATAAAAGTGGGAATCAGAGATGAGAATAAAAGGGAAAAAAAGCAACAGATGGTGATGAAGCTTTTAGGGAGAGAGAGAGAGAGATAGAGAGAGAGAGAGAGAGAGAGAGAGAGAGAGAGGGAGGGAGGAGAGGGAAGGCGGGAGAGCACTGTAGTGTTTCTAGAGGAAATAAATAAATACATGAATAAATAAGTCAGTCAGTAAATAAATAAATAAATAAATACTAGGCACGAATAACTGCTGAAAATTCTTTTGGCTATAATTTCTCCCTGAAAAAACGAACCAAGAGGCCAAGAAAGCGTACCAAATGCTGCTTTCCCCTTTGTCTTTTTTCAGGCCTGTCTTTTTTGCCAGCCTAGTTTTCATCATCTGAGGCCCGTGCCAGGCACTGGGGGCATGTGTTTGTCTTCAAAGATGCTGCCGGGGTCCGTGAAAATAACACCAGGATAATGAGACCTCTCATTATACAGTAAAATAGCGTTCCGCTTCCCCTCCATACGTGTGAAATGAAAAGCCGTAGCCGACCTCCTTGTCTTCCCCAGGGCATGTTGGGGACTCAGGTCATTATGCACCTTCTTAAAAAGATGTGGCACTTTAGACAGGCTGAAGTGAGGACAGGTCACAGGACTGCCTTCATCTTCGCTGATAGGGAACCTGTATCACATGAGGCTGTCGGGGTGGGAGGGGGCTGTTATCAGTAGTGAAGATCCAGCCATGTTCCTGTCAGAAAGGGTCTTTTGTGTCTCAACCTGTCTGAGGTGCTCACCCTGGCTTTCATTATAAAATTGAAATTACAATAGATAGCCTTTTAAACTTTTGATTTGCTCATCTTTTTTTTGTGGAGGTGCTGGGGTATGTCAGGAAGACACACGTAAGGCTGTCACTTCTGGTCCATTTCACAAAAGAGTGTAGCATTCTGTTACTGCCACATGGTGTGTGGTCCTGTTCTCTTTCACTGCTTGGACACACTGGGACCTTCCATAGTTAGATGCCAAGCTGGAAAGTTCAGTTTGACCTTTATGCAGGAACTTACATATAGGCCGTGAAAAAAGAAATCCAGAATCATTGATTTCCACTATGCCATCCCCTTGGTCTGTTCAGAGGATAAGGAAACAATTACAATTGGCTTGGGAGGTCAGTCTTCCTGTGAATGTCACACTGTTGTCAACCTTCTGAAGGAGTGTTTGCAGTACAAAAGGTCAGAGCCAGTGCCTTACTTATTGAATTGTTTTTTTTCTTTCTTTTCTTTTCTTTCTTTTTTTTCCTCCAAATAAAATGAAGACCCTTTCTTTAAAGGTTCTTTCAAATGTATGGGGTGTTCTTAGATGAGCCATTTCTCTATGCTTAAAATGAAGTGAAAGTGGATGGAAAAGAATGAAGCTACTCTGGGAGTCTGTGAGTCTGTCAGAGTCTGTGTTGACTGGGTTATGAATGTCCATGACAAACTGTAGATGGGTAAGCAATAGACATCTGGGAGTTCTATTCTTTTAATTAATTAATAAATTAATCTTTCTATTTGAGCCGCCAAATTGGTAAGAGAATTGGATTCAAAATTAATGGTACATTAATTGTACATCTTATTTTAACATTAGTTAATGTTGACATAACCAGTTTCATTTGATTGTAGACTAACCTAAACGCCCCAACCAATATGGTTACGTTGGTAGTACTGTACTGTAAGTCATACATTTTATTAATATAACCACAGCGTAACTCACACAACTAACTTGGTTATATTCCGCTACTGAATGAATTCAAAAGACACAAACTCTTGCAGACGAATATGGTACACCTACTAACTTGTAAAAAGCAGTCATCACTTTCCTGCTAGTGTAATTTCGAGTTTTACTGGATAGAGCTAAGGGCAGTGTTGCCAGATGTACATTAATTATTGATTTTTTCTGATAATTTTAACCTCTATACAATGTGCGATCAATAATGAGAAAAAATCCATAATGTACTGTACAATAATTTTCAGTGGTTTGTCTGTCCTAACACGCACATCCTAGCGCTTCTCTCTCTGTCCCCAAAGAATCATTTAGCAGGCACGCCTGCCCACACACCGGCATCCACGCTCCCACACACTCACGCATGCATGCGCACTCACACACACACACACACACGCAAGCACACTTAGCTCAGCCCACCCGTCACCATGACTACACACTACAGATTTGCCGGCAATGGATGATGATGGTGACTTAGATATTTAATTTTATTCTTGTCCTAATTGTATCTGTATCACTGTTTTTCTATTATGGGTACTGCTTACCTCTCTGGAGTCACACTAGTCTTAATGTGGACATGTGGAATGTCCTATCCTTGGCACAAAAAGCGGCCAAGATTTAAGCCAGTTAGTGTGGGTGTACTGTATTTCATCTTGTTTAAAATTGTCTGTAAAAGAATTTTATTTGGAAAAGAAATACTAGATTTTTTTGTGTTTGGTTTTGGTATTTGGTTTTGGTTGTGTATGATAATTTTCCTTACTATTATTCGGCTGTGGTAGAATATGTCAATATTTCCAATCTGGCAACACATGGCTAAGGGTTTTTTAGGCGCTTAGCTTCAATCTGCTCACTTTGTGTCTATCACCGCTCAGCTGTACTATATTCACAAAATAGAACACACTCTTGACACAGGCCAGAGGAAATTAGTTTTAATAAAACTGAAAAAAAAAAAAAAAAAACCTAGGAGTCGGTTTGTGTTAACAGCTTTGGGTAGACCAAACATTACCTGTCCTTTAGATAAGCTGAGTGGACAAAAAAAGTTTATAATCAATGGACAGCTTAATCTGTGCTGTGGCACTGCAGGCTGTGTCATGCATTAAACTAGCAGATTCAGTAGGCCAGTGCAATCGGTAATAATGTAAGGAAATATGTCTGGGGAATATAACAAACCAAATCACCTTTTCAGCACACGCATCATCATTGATAAGAGTGCAAATCAAGACTGGAGGAGTAATGCAACAGAAATGCTTCATTTTGTATCAATTTCCTCTTCATTGGTAAATGGAATCAAAAAGGTGGTTAAAAGGGGAAAAAAGTTTGTTCAAAGACTCTTGTCCAATGTGTGCGATAAGGATGTGTGTGTGTGGGTGATGATGGAAAGAGAGGAGCAAGAAAACTAATAATTATTATTTTTAATCAACTCTACTCTCACGCACAGACATGCACACACACACACATCTGAAGAATTTCAGAGCTTTGGCATAATTGCTATTTCGCCACCTGCCATTTCTCCTGACACCCAAAGACTTCCCCTCTTTGTGTGACAGAGCTTGATTCTACAGATAATCAGTCCGAAGTCCAATTTTCTCAGGCACTAGTTAATGGTCGTCCAAATGAGAAAAGGATGGCCAGGAGTAAAATCCTATTTTTGTGTTCAGTTACAGTTGATAGTGAGCAGCTAAAGAGCTGCAGTCTGTAAGCAAAGCAAAAATAGGGGCCTTCAGATTATTAGTTCACAGAACATGACAAGAAAATGAATAGTCATTTGACAACATGTTTATACTGGCAGTGGAGTGGTGTGTTTAGAAGGCAACTATTATTGAGTAAAATCAGTGGGCCCACTTAAAAAAATGTTAAACTGTGTAATAACGATGCATTATGTGTAAAATGTATAAGTGAGAAATTGCATAAACATGACTGGGGTGACTAGTGTGTTGACTGTTAGCCTCTGGAAATAACTCGCTTTTGCTTTCACAAATCATATTTTTGAACTTAGCATTTCTTAGGTAATTCTGGTTTGTCCAAATAATAATAATGTGGTCTAGAAGTAGACACACATGGAGAACTGTTCTCTTGGGGTAGGATAAAGTCCCAGTAATGAGTATTTGGGGCCAGCTAAACAGTTTCTCGCTGATATGAAAGCTAGGGTCTTGGAATTTCAGATGACTTATGAAATATACGTTGCCATGTATTACTCATTAAAATGATTTCCTAGCTGAGTTTCTGGGCCCAGTTCTATAATATAAAGCTTCCCATGGAATCTATAAATCAGTAGACATTTCCACCTTGCAGGCAGAAAGACTGAGCTGAAAAGAGGAGAAAAGTGTGAGAAATGATCCAGGACTGGCTTGTGTGGAGAGAGAGAGAGAGAGAGAGAGAGAGAGGCACTGCATCCTGGTTATTGTACATGAGGACAGAACATTGCTCCTGAAAACAAATGATGAAGAAAAGTGAGTGGAGGGGAAAGAAATGAAATATTGTCTCGTTTTGTTTCTTTTTCTCCCCAGCACACACACACACACATACACACACACACACAAAATCCCTCCTTCGAATAAACAACTCACAGTAGCAGGGCAAAGCATATGAAATAGTTCCGACAAACCGAGCTTGGGAAGGCCTGGTGTGAACAACGGACAACATAATAAAGCGATTCTATTAAAAAACCATCAGAACGTTAATAAAAGTAATGATTTGACTGTGGCTTCCTAAGTTTGGCCCAGCGGCATACACGACAGTGTGTGCTTGTGTGTGTGCTTGCGAGAGTGTGTGTAAGTCCATCTCCTGCTTGCTCTCCTGCTCCTCGATCAGAGAGAGGTTAACACACAAGAAAACAGGAAATGGAGAAAATGAAACATTAAAATGATTGAACATTTTCACTCTTTTTGTCCCCTCTTCCTTTCCTGTTTCATCTCAACCCTTAATTGGACTGAGATTCTCTCGGTTGCTCATTTCTGAGCAAGAAACAACAACCTCTTTGAAAAAAGCATCAATGTGTAGATCCTTTTACTGAGCATTATCTGTCTCTGCTACCTCCTGTTCTCTCTCTCTCTCTCTCTCTCTCTCTTTCTCTCTCTCTCTCTCTCTCTCTAGCTTAGTACGAAGCCAGACACAGGCAGTTTCTCACAGGTGGTGGTTCATTCGAAGACACGGCACCAGGAAAACACAGGTAGCCTAACGGCGACATGCAACATGCGACACAGGGAGGACACAGGGAGCAGAAGGGTTTAAATACAGAAGGCAAAGAGGACAAGGTGAAACAAAGCAGGGACTAACGAGACTAATAATTACATGTCAAAGGAGACAGGACTGGACAGGAGAGGATGTTACTAGAGAGCAGAGAGCCCCGTCACCTGCAGTTCAAATGCAGTTCACCTAGGGGGCGATCGCGGGCACCAACGAAGTCAGTGGACGTCTATTCTCTATGCATGTCACAATTGAAATCCAAATATTATTGTGATTCTTGAGATATTGAAAGGGATTTGCTCGTCACTAACATCAGATTTTTTTAGTATTTTTAAGTAGTAAGTTAACTACTGTGCTTTCTCATAGTGTTACAGTACTGTCATTTCAAATATGACACTACTTTGCTGGACATTTAATGGTTTTTATTTTGGTCCATCTATACCCTGTGCTACTACTGCTGGTCCTGGCTGCTACTAAGTATACTATAGCTGTGTAGTGATGCTGATGCTGGACTGAAATGTAGTGCTTGAGTGCAACTACTGATGCTGTTCTAGGCTATGTGCTTAGATGCCTTTATTCTCTTAATCATGATAGAAATATAGCACCTGGGAAGTGTGCTTACTCACTTCAGTTTAAATCAGTATTAATGACAGAGATAGTAAAAAGGAAGTATATCATGGCCTAGTTCTCCAGTAATTTTCTTCCTATTCTGTAGTCAGCCTTTCCACATCAAATTTACATGTACTCTTGGAAATAATCTGTGATTCTTTGAATGCATCCTTGCATCTTTTCCCCTTCTTTACAGAACGAACTTAGGAAGATACAAAAATAGCTTACCAACTATATTCAAGTGTTCATGGACGAGTGTTCACGTCTCTCTGAGTTTAAAATGTTTGTAATTGACCAGCATTGGAAAGAACACACTTGAGATGTCCAGTCCTGTTGTTTGTTTAAATTGTGGTCTTTTAGCAATTTCAGAATTTGGACATTCACCTTGAACTTTGAACTGCACTTTACTTGCTTGGCTTGGACATCTGCATGCATGAGTCACCGGCATCAACATCTAACAGCAGACATGGCAACCTGCACTTAAATGATGACGTCAGGAATGTGACTGGTGGAGAATAGGCCGATAGCTGTGTATCTGTAAATGCATGGCCATGAGTTAATGTTAGGCTATTTTTTTATTTGATGAACAATGCAATGAAATGAGAAGAGTAGAGCCACTTTGGAATTTGTTTTATATATGTTTATATACACATACATTTATACAGAAATAGACACAATAGAAATCTGTATAGAAATCTGTACACACAATTAGATTTTACAGTATTGTACATTTGTTGATATTAATGAATGATATGAATTAATGTATTGTTTTATTAATTTATTGGTAACTCTTTAAAATAAGGTGCCGTAATAAGGTACACTTACAAGCTTCATGTTAACGATTAACTAAAATAATTACAGGATAACAACTGCTAACTAATACATTGTTATACTTTCAATGCATTAATAATACCTTATTATGGCACGTTATTTTAAAGTGTTACCAATTTATATAACATTCTATAACATACTGTTCCGGAGGGTTCTGGCCTACTTTATTACTAATTTTATAGGCAAACAAATACACATAATCATCAGCATCAGTACACTAAGGTCTAGGTGCCATGCTATTCTGCCATGGATTCTCATTACTCGTTGTACCACTGGAGGACTATGAGGTGCAGAGGTGGTGTAATAGCCCTTAGAGGACCTGGGGCCGTCTGGCCCGATAATCACAGTTTAGCTGTATGAGCTCAGTGTCACACCTGTCACTTAGCCTGTCATGGCTGATGCAGAACTGCACACACACTCATGAACACACATACACATTCACACACACACTTCCACAAGATCCACTCACAAACAAGTGCACATACGTGCAATCACACACATGCACTCAGACACATGCGCACACAGGTTGCTCCGGGCTGGTCTGCTCTGCTCAAGCAACACTGTAGGCTCACACTGATCAACATCACAGTGAACCTGTGGTCAGTTAAGCTAGTTACTACTACAGAGTGTGATGTCTGATAATGACAGTGGGCAAACACAGTGGGCGAGATAAACACTAAACAAAAAAAAATAGTTTGCAGTATGTGAATAAATAGCTTGGGTTTTATGTATTTATTAATGTATTTGTTGCGTTTTTTCTTCTAAGTGTTCCCAGAAGTTCAGAAAAATAAACAAAACCACATGGTAGACTATTTCTGTGGATTTTTTGCCACATTATTGGGTGAGATCTTTATTTTCCTTGTGTCACATAACAGTGTGACAAAATTACTGCCTTGCCTTGTGCATTCCCAACTATAGCAAATCTGTCTCTAGATAAAAATTGTTCACAGGAACAAAAAAAGACGATGCATACATGAAATAATTTACTTGGCTCACACATTCTTGAAATTGCATAACTTTAAAACTACTGCCAAGCCAGTCTTGAAAGCTGCGTTGGGCAGCAGAGTGGAGAATTTTGGGTAACTTTGTTGTAGCACGACTACACCATCTGAGGACTCACCCCAGAGAATAATCAATCCAATCTTAAGGCTAGAAGCTAGACTAGACCAGGCCAGTAGAGAAACACATGTTCATGGACCGAATAAATGTTTTCATCAATAAATAATATTTTATTTAGGTTTACAACATACAAAACAATTTTACCCCTTGGGAGGGCAACAAAACTCACCAAACAAATAAACAAGGACATTACAGGAGTAGTAGAAACATTCACATACAGTAAGTCAGTAGCTCTGTACCGTGCAGTGCTGGAACTTAACAGGGGCTAGGGGAGCACAGAAAGAAAAGGGTCCCAGACACACACACACACACACACACACACACAAACACACATTAGGGTGACCCAGTAATCCAAAGGAAATCACCCAATGCACTACAGAAGGGAAGTGAAGGGCCTCCACCAGCTGTAACTGACCCTGCTGTCCTTCTGTACATCTTCCCTACCAGAAAAGAGAAAAGAAGAGCATAGATAACTTACCCATATGGGCCCTCGGTTATTTTATGGATAATTTCACTAGTTTTGGTTAATTGGATCTCAGTCATTAGAAGGGACATTTTCTCATGTAGAGGCCATTCATTACAAATTCACTAAAAGGGACACAGTCTGTGGGAAAATAAAAAAGTGCCAAAACATACAACGTTGCCTAACTGAAAATTAACAGATTTTCTCCATGTTAAACATCAATAAAAGCCACTGATTGTAAACAACAGGATGCAAAACAGACAACCATTTTCCACAGAAACCATGAATTCCCTCCTCACACAAAGGTGGAAAGAAGAATGCCTTTCCTAATCAGAGATGGCTTCCTTAAATTCAGAGAGGAACTGGCTGGTAATTAATGCACCTGCTAATTAGATCAATTAACCCAGAAAACAGCTTCCCAAAAGGAGATCATGAGCATGCATTAGAGCTTCACCCGATACTACACATGGTACCATTTACTGTAATTTGCCATCCTGTTGACACTTTTTACCATTTGCCCTGGACCTGCACAACATCTCACTGCCTCAGTGCATTGTCATAGGAACCTATTTGGACATACATTGTGCTGGCCATGGGAATGTGAATTGATTTGACTGATAAAGGTTTAAATATCTAGTGATAAATGTAATGTATCAAGAAAAAAAAAGTCTGTTTTAAATTTGTAGACATGTGCTGCTGACTGATTCACCTGCATCAAAATTAAAGAAGTAATTTGATTAGAAGTCATTAGTCAACAGGCTGATTTGGCATCCTAATCTCTGGACAAGCTCAGATCGGCTACTCGAAAATGAATAGAAAGTGCACCAAACGCCTTAAGTGAATTTAAAAATTCAGCCATTAATACGCATAGAGTGCAAACTAATTAAGAAGGAGTGAACTATTTGGCCCTTGTTCCATTCTTCTTGTGATTAGAAGTCATATTTCATGTGCCCCACTAGTCATTACTGATTTAGCTGTTACTCTCGTGCAGCTGTGAACGAGGGGGTGGGGGGGTATGTGTATGTGGGGGGGTTGAAGCAGAACTTCAGAGAAAATGGAATGGAAGAAAGGATGAAAATAAGAGAGAGAAAGAGCATATCTCACGCACTAGTTTCAGTTTCAAAATTCCTACATTTCTACTACACCCTCTGTCTGGCAAAAAACACAGAGCTCTTTTATTTCTTCTCCTACATGTAATTCCGCATGTTTAATTTATGGCTATGCTAATAAAAGGGCTTTTGTGGTAAGGACTCCAGAGCCTTATAAGAATGGAGTGAAGAAGAAATGAAGGCAGGATTACAGGGGCTCGTTTGTGAGGACCCTAACGAGTCAGAAGAGAGAGACACATCTTCAGTCAAGCTAGTCTCATCACACATGTGTACACACAGCTGAGGTTCCCAGTCGACACAGCTGGCTATGACAACCACTCCCTTAAACAAAAAAAAAAAAAAAAAGAGAGGAGCGTGGAGGGAGAATGGAAAAAGTCAACAGGATCCTCTCTCAAAGTGAAACATGATTCCAGCTGCACCCTGCCATGCTTTCACAAGATTACTGGTCTGTGAAGTTGGTGAGTCCTCTTTTGACAAGGAGGGAAAAGAACAAAAATACTGGATCCATATGGCTTGCCCAGATTTATGAGAAGGGTGATGACACATGCTTATCCTTGACGTTTGTGTGTATGTGTGTGTTTGTGTGTGTGTGTGTGTGTGTGTCTGTGTGTGTACTGCGTGCACCTGCATTTCAAAACCTGTAAATAGCACTGTATCAGACCTAGATGTTAAAGCAAGGCTAAGCAACGTTCTGCTTTTTTCTCTCACGAGCTCTTTCTAAAGACCGCTGTATTGCATTGTATTGCACTGCTTGGCTCATGGCCATTGAATCATGGCTGGCCTTTCCGTCCTCATATACACCAACCCTAAATATTTCACCTCTTATGCAGGGAAACAGTTTGCCCAGAAAACAGAGTATATTGGGCAGAATTATGCAAACATTAAGTATGAGATTATATTAGTGGTCTAATTGTGGACTAATTTTATTTGAATTCTTGGATCCTTGACCAGGTTGTAGGACGATAAATGAAACATTCAAACAAAAATCTGTTTTACAGCATGGTTTACCCTCTACTGACAATATAAAGCTGCTTAAAACCCTGCGATTATCTATTGATATTAAACAACAGCATCTAAAACAGACAGACACAAGTCTTCATTACAGCTTAGTCCTGATTATACAAAAACCTCTACGGTCCAAACTAATTTGACATGCTGATGAGAACTTTCCTCTTGACAGACATTTAATACGCATTTTCATAAACCAAAGGATTTTTTACCTTAATTATTTTTCAGATTTTAAAATTAACATGACAATCAAAGACCACTGTGCTTTCAAAGGGGTTTAATGTACCCGGGAAGGACTGAATAAACAGTCTCCAAGCTAATAAACCTCAATCTATTTCAGTCCAATCAACAGTCAGCAGAGGTATCAATGCCACATTTAAGCTTGGATTATGGTTCTGCCTAGAGTCAATGCAAAGGGGACGATTGCTTTGTTGCTGTCTTGGACCTCTGTTATTTTTGCATCTGGCCATATTCATATAGAACTCTTCACCAATATTACTTTGACTGACACTAACTACCAGTCAACTATACAGTATAGTCAACTATTTTCAGTCTACTGAATTCCTTTGGCATGCTTTTATTTAGTTAACATTACTGTTAGAGAGAGACTCTGACTATTTCAACAACCAAAACAGATTTTTCATTAGCATATATTTGCCATTAACTCTCTGTGTATTAACATGCAAATGAATAACATAGCTATTAGTCATTACAAATCTGTCAGGCTTCCCAATCTGGTTCACACACTCTTTTGGCCATATTAATCTTTCAATATATTGATTGAACTTCTGAATATATTGAATGAAACCTTGAATAT
>JAGFZM010000322.1:216602-302468 GCA_017657215.1 Limnothrissa miodon | reverse complement strand
CTGCTCACCCCACTGTCGTGGCGGATGCGCAGGCCTCTTGGGAGGCCCCCTTTGCCGCCATTGCCCCTATTCAAGGCCACGCGGCGTTTTACGCAATAGACGGAGCGGGCGCCAACGGCCTCATGCAGCTCCCTCGCGTTGAGGATGAGGTCGCTGGTTGTCTAGCGCCATCTTCTGCCACCACCTGGACATCGCCTCCTGAGCTTCCCTCTAAGCCGTGCCAGCGCACGGAGAAGCTCATTTCAAAGGCCTTTATTTGTACAGGCCAGGCGATAAGGGCGTTGAATACCGCCTTTCTCCTCTCCTCTCTGTCTAAGGAACTGGTGGCGGATCTCTCAGCGCAGCCGTCGGACCTTACCCTCCCCGGCCGGAGGACGCTCTCTGTTCTGTCAGCGCTGTCGTGCACTGGGGCACCGATTCACTCTCCACCGCACATTCAGCTTACGCACGCCGTGCGCAATGTGGCTTGCGTGACGTCACGCCTCGACGGCGCCCAGCTCAGCGCTTCTGGCAGCCGATTTATCGCCTAGGTACGGGCTGAGCTAGCTTCCTTGGCTACACAGGCGGCTAGCAGGCTGGGCCTGCCCCCGCCTCACCCCTTCTCCGGCGCGATGAGGAACCTGTCTGCTCAGTCTGACACTTCTGCCGTCGGGCGGACGGGAAACTTCTCCCCCCTCTTCAAGGACGTCGCTGACGCGCGCTCCAGGTCGACCGCCCCACGGGGCGTCGCGAGTGATGTGCGCGGCTCGCCAACCACGTGTGAGTGCCCAGGGGTCTCACACACGGTTGGCTTGCCCTCAGCCCCCACGTTACGTCGGGTCTCTACCCTGTCAGTCGAACGCTCTTCGGCTTCGCAGACAGCCTCAGTCATTGACCTCGGCTCCCTTAGTGCCACTAGGGGGCAGCATAGCACTTCGTTTGTCCTTGCTGCCTCCTCATTCCGCCTCTCTGCTCAGGCAGAATTGGGCGATGTGCACAACGTCGCGTTGGGTCCTTTCAACAGTGTTGAAAGGCTATCAACTGCAGTTCAGGTGGCCACCCCCGCCCTTCAGAGGTGTCATGGAGTCAGTGGTGCCCCCCTCCAGGGCCCTTGCTCTCAGACAAGAGCTTCGCGATCTCTTGAGAAAGGGCGCTATTCAGACGCTCGCGTGCGCAGGTCGTTACAGTACGTACTTCCTTGTGCCCAAGAAGTCGGGCGCTTTTCGCCCTATTCTATATCTCAGAGCGCTCAATGCTTTGCTTAAACCTCTCACCTTTCGCATGCTCACGGGGCGTATGGTGGCGGAGTCAGTCCGCCAGCGGGATTACATGGTCACCATAGACCTTCAGGATGCCTATTTCCACATAGGTATAGTCTCGAGGCACAGGCGTTTTCTACACTTTGCCTACGAGGGCACAGCTTACGAGTACACAGCCCTCCCTTTCGGTCTGTCTCTGGCACCTCGGTGCTTCACCAAGTGTGTGGAGGCGGCGATCGCTCCTCTACGCGCTCAGGGTATCAGACTCCTCAATTACTTGGACGACTGGATGCTGCTGGCGGGTTCCAGACAGCTCCTAACGTCACAGGTTCACACTGTTTTGCGTCACCTGCACAATCTGGGCTTCTTAGTAAACCTAAGCAAGTGCATGCTCTCTCCCTCTCAGGAGGTCGAGTTCTTGGGCGTGAGACTGAACTCACGCTCAATGAGAGCGACGCTCACTTCGAAGAGACTACAGGACGTCAGGGCGTGTCTATGCCACTTCAGACTAGGTGCCTGCGTTTCAGCCAGGCTGTGTCTCAGACTGACGGACCTCCTGTGCGCCGCGGGTGGCGCTGTCCCACTCGGCCTTTTACACTTACGCCCGCTGCAGCTCGCCTTTGCGGAACTAGGTGTGTCCTTCAGGTCGAACCCTGCCCGTCGGATCTTAGTATCCAGATGTGGCTAGCCCTCGCACATTGCCGCAGGCCGTTGTCCTTCACCAGAGGCTCCGCGCTTGGCGCTGTAGCCAGATGCATGACGGTGACCACCGATGCGTCCAAGAGCGGCTGGGGCGCCGTTTGCTGCGGTCGCCCCGCCAGAGGGACATGGGGCGCAGCCTCCAGGAGGCTACACATCAATGTGTTAGAGCTCCTAGCTGTCTTTTGCGCTTTGAAAGAGTTTCTCCCTCTTCTCGGAGGAGAACACATTCTGGTGCGTACGGACAACACCACTGTAGTGGCTTATATCAATCGCCAGGGCGGCACGCGCTCTGCGGACCTGTTTCGCCTGGCGTACAAGCTGCTCACCTGGGCCTCCCGCCACTTCCTGACGATCAGGGCGTCGCACTTGCCCGGTGTGCGCAACACAGGCGCGGACCTCCTCTCCAGGGGTGCGCGTCCAGTGGTTTTCGCTGGAGCGAGATGCGCCGCTAGGGTCGGACGCGCTGGCACATCCGTGGCCGCGAGGTCTACTCTACGCTTTTCCCCCACTTCCTCTGATGCGTCAGGTGTTGGCCAGGATCATGTCTTGAATTCACGCAAGATGACGCACGGGTAACGCTGCGACCAAATCCCTTTTCTCGCCCTAAAGTGCTGTCTACAGACCCTCGTTCGAGGGTCATTGAGCTCTCAGCCCTTCCTGAGACGGGAGGTTCTCTCTGTGCCCAATCAGAGCGCTTCGTGCCTATTTGACGCGTACGCAGAGCATCAGGAAGACGAACCAGTTGTTCGTCTGCCATGGCGAGCGTGCCAAGGGTCAGGCCTTGTCTATCCAACGCATGTCTACCCCTTGTCTACCCAACGCAAGGGTCAGGCATGTCTACCCAACGCTTACTGAGGCCATACGTCTGGCATATGAGGCGACGGGTGTTCCTCCGCCTGCTCATGTCAGGGCGCACTCCACCCGTGGAGTGGCGGCTTCTTGGGCCTTCTGGAAAGGCGTCCCTATGCAGGATATCTGTCTGAGCGCTTCGTGGGCCTCAGGCAACACCTTCGCGCGTTTTTACGCGTTGGACGTCACCAGGCCGGAGGGAGCAGAGAGTGCTCTCTCTGGGCCCGGCGGCGGTCCCATGGGTCTTCCCACCTCGGGCTCCTCGGTGTAGGGCTCTTGAGGCTTGGTTGTAGTGATCCATTCGTACGTTTCGGCTTCGAAACGAAAGAGAACAGTACGGATACTAACGTATCCTCGGTTCTCTGAGTGAGAAGCCGAAACGTACGCTTCGGGCCTCAAGTCGCCGACGCTGGTGAGCTTGGCAAAGAGGACCTGAAGCGTAAGCGCAGTCAATATATAGACTTTCTGACGTCACGCAGAGCTGTCTAAGTAGTTGCCTGCGTGCGTCAGAGCGCTTACTGCCCTTTTTTCAAAGGCTTGGTTAAAATTGACTTCAGAAAAAGTAGATGATAGGCATCATCCATTCGTACGTTTCGGCTTCTCACTCAGAGAACCGAGGATACGTTAGTATCCGTAACGGTACTGCAGGAGGTCCACGAAAATATTTTGTCTGAGTCATTTTTTTTGTCTTCCAAAAAATTAAATTCGTCATAGTTAACATAATGTTCAAAAGAAAATTGCTTCATATTTGTTTTTAAATAACACATTGTAGGCTACCCATGAATCATGAATCAATGTGATCCCTGTGTAACATTTTGCTAACCTATGCCAAAACACATTAGCATTCATAAATGTACAAATACAGGTCACCACTTCAGCCTGAGCCTGATGTGACACTGCCTCGCAAATTCCATCTGTCCTAGAACAGAGAAGCTCTGTTCCACTGACCAGGTTCAGTGCTCTCACAAGGACCTGGTAGCTGATCAGTTATCTTTAATTCTTCGTTCCACTAGGCCTATAATAAAAAATGTGACCCTTGTGATCTTTTTTTTTATTTGAGTTGGATCATCGTGATTAAAGAACACTTCCCCCGTGCGTTTTAGTTAAATAGCTTCGTATTCAGCAAACTCGTTCTTTTCATTCCGGGAGATAAATTACGTTTGATTTGTCGGTTCAGTGTCGGGACTGATGGACCCTGAACTTTGCGGGGTATTTGTTCTGTGCGATGTTTTGCTTTGTTGTTTTTTTTTCATGAGAGTCTGCGGTCTTTGAGCTTCAAGGCGTCCTCGCTAATTCATCCATCCAACGTTCCATCACAATAAAACGATAATGATAATCTCATGTGTTTGTTTTTCCTTCTGAAAGACAGTTATTTTACACAAGAGGAAGAGGCTTTCTGTCTTTATCAGTTTGAGCTAATGAAGCTTTGCCTGAATTTAGCTGAATATATCCAGCTAGTTAACCCTTGTGACATTCATTCTGTTATTGGGCGAATTTATGCAACTATGTAAAGAAACAAGTTTAGAATGTGTGCGTTCGTGTGTGTGCGTGCATGCATGTAGGCACTCGACTGACGGTCCAAATGACGGCAGGATTTGAGGTGGGCCATGTGTGTATGGAGCGATTACGTATTTTGACAGTTGAGTAACGTGTGCAAAGTGGTATCCATAATATTGAGAGGCGTATTGAAATTTTGATTTTGTACTTGTAATTTTTGAATTCACATTTTTTTCCATCCGTATTCTGATGGATAACATACACACACTTTATTTTATGCATGACTGAACTCATTTGAGAAGTCACAAATGTTTATTTTATGCACAACTAAATACGCACGTGTATCAAATATATGGACACAAATATTTTGGCAGCTATCTTACCCCACAGGTGTGGGGGTCCGTGCTCAGTCGCTCTCACAGCCAAGGGGTCCTTGAGCTGAAAAAGGTTGAAGACCCCTGTTTTAGACTATATCGCCCACCCCTATCAACCACTTTATTGCATTTTAGACAACCTGTGAAAGGGGCTCAATGTGTTAAAAACCAAACTATCCCTTTAAGTGAATTGTGCAGATACGTTTATTGATAGTCTGATCTAAAGTGAATGGAAAGGTTGGTAATGTTGTGTTAGAAAATCTTTATTTGTCAATACTAAGATATGTCTCAGTAGAGAGCAGCAAACGAGTTACACTTTGACAAAAACAATTTGTATTCAGTTAGCGTGTGTAGGTTTCACACATTAGGATCATGCTGCAAATGCTGCAACAGATCAAGAACCATGTGTGACTGTTTATAAATGTTTTATTATACATATCAAACACCATAGATCAATATGTCAGAAAAAAGAACAAACGAGCCATTTAATTAAATCAACAACTTCCTTAAAATATCAGGCAAGTGAGTATTCCCTTATTATTAGTCTATTTAATTACATTCAATATTGAGTTTAAAATTGTGGAGTGTGGTAGAAATTTCACAAAAATGCCTTTGATGATATGATAATGAATTTTAATTTAAACAAGTGTTATGGTAGACCACTACACTATTGCTTAGACAACCACTAAATAGCTTTTATGTTATATACTACCAAAATCAGTGTAATTTAATTGAGACTTTAAATAGCATGATATGGCAGTTCTATGTTTGTTGTTACTGAGTGTTAAAGCTACATAGATAGATAGATAGATACTTTATTGATCCCCAAGGGGGAAATTCAAGACAAGGGGGAAATTCAAGATGTTAAAAAGAAAGGAGACAGTGTTATTTCTATAAAATAGTTCACTTATAAAAGGCCATTGGTGTCAAGGGGAGGGTATAGTAGGTCCAGTATGTGGGCAACTGAGGGGCAGCCGTGGCCCACTTGTTAGCATGGTTAGCTCAGGCTTGAAACTGAATGGCTGCTGGTTTAAATCCCACCAGTAGATGGCTGTGGTCCTGATCCCGAGGAAGGCACCTATCCCCTCACTACTCCACGGGTTCATTCAATTCATCAATTAAATTACCTCACCCCACAGAGTGTATTTCACTAACTATTGACTGGTAAAAATCAAATAATCCTCACAGGATCAACAGAGATTCAATTGTGGTGATTAATGATGATGATGATGTGATGATGTGGTGATGATGTGAACTCTTTCATATAATCAGCTACAACTACATCAGTGGTTCCCAAACTTTTTTTGCTGGGCCCCCCTTTGATAGATTTTTTTGCGCTGTTTATTTCACACATTTTAATTAATATAAACCTCAGACCATTATAATGGGTCAAATCTCAACCATATTTTTTAAATAAAAGTGGACTGCCATAAACTGTGTTGCTCTGCTTTGTGTTTACGTGGGAGCTGCGTCAAGAATTAGTCCATTTTATGCTAGCCGTGTCATTTAGTTTAGCCTACTGTATTTGCATTCATTGTGTCTTCCCGCTTTTCCTGTGAAGAACAAAAGACAAAACACCTACTAATTCTTGATCACATATACTAATAATTTTTGTCAGCAGTGTTAAAAGTTTATAAAGTGCAATAGGCTACACACTAGCAGTCGCTTTGGTAACACCTACTGAAAACATCACATTTGTCTATAAAATGACCTAGCAACAAGCTGTAAATCGCCAATCCAGCATACCAGCTAAGTCCAGAGAAAGTGCTTTTGAGGTGAGAAAACATTAAACAGGTCACCCCCTGAGATGAATAAGAACTTAGATGACTTCAGCAAAGAAAGGGTGATGAAATGTAAGTGCATGTCAAAAATGTAGGGGAGTAGAAATGGCAGATAATAGCTGCAACATCTTAGCCAGGGCCTGCCCATACTTCCTGTGATGCTACATTCAATTTCGCAAGCAAGTCAGTCTTCCGAGGCTGCCGTTTTAGAGGAATTATTTTCCCAAATCTGTGGGCACCAATGAGAAACGAGCTTACGCATACGTCATCGGAATGAGTGGTCTGATTGGTTGTAGATTCGTCAAGTAGTATACAGAGGCATCTGATGGACGGAGGTTAAGCCCGCCTCCCAGAAGACGTTTAGTAATGCAGGATGGCCAGACTAAGCTCCTATGAGCTTTGTCGTGCAAGCCAGGCTAGCAAAATCTAGTAAAACACTGTAGAAAAATACATAATTATTTCTACTCAAATACTGACACTTACAAAATGCACATAGGTAACAAAACATTTGTTGCCATTGGATATTCTGTTTCGTTACATTCCACCACTGCATTCATACTAGATGGAAAACATTGCAGTGTACATTCTTATCTTTTTTAATACTTACAACCACTGCAGGGATACTGCGTATCCAAAAATCAGTTTTCCTGTAACCCCTACCATGCAAACACACATACACACACACACACAAATAGCATACATAGTACTTTCACAGCAACCCCCCATCTCTCTCATACTGGGAGCCCACAGCAGTAATTACTTGCTCTGGCTTCCAGCTTGAGTCACTTAAGCCCAGCTCTCCTCATCTGGCACTGAATTTTGGAAGGCTTCACCCTTCATTAACCCCCTCTGAAGTAGTCAACAGACGCAGGGGCAGATGCCAGGCTCGGCCAGGACCAGGACTTAGCCCTGCTGCCATATGCAAACTTCACCAGGCCTCCATCTCCTCACAGGGCCATTTGGCACACATTATAACCATGCCTCATTCTTAGTAGAGAACCAGGGCAAGTGTAGAACATTAACTGTTTAATAGATGATTGGCGAACAACCTTCGATTAATCAGAAAAGTTACATGTAGGGCCTACATCTAACAAAAAAGAGAGGGAAAAAACAACTTTGAGGGTTTGTGAATGTTATTTAATTATACTGGCAATGTGAACCAACTCCCCCCTCCTCTCTGGAGCTTAAGCCACTACGTGTGTCATTTTTCCCACAGCCCATAAAATGTGTCATCTTAGGTGGGACAGTTGATGGAGGAAGTAGATGGCATACTGTCACTCGGGATGAAAGGACCTCTTCTGCCATGCCACTTAGTCTATCACTGAAGAATAGATTGACCTTATCAAGGTTTGAACCCATAATGGCGTCAGTGACATTTCACCAACATTATAACATGGCCAAAACAAAGAAATGGCCATAACTAGACATTATGGACTGATTTTTGTGTTTGTACATGACATTTATATATGCTTCTATGGCAATATATTTCATAAATACTGTAACATATACTTCATTTGAAGATAAATAGATAAATAAGGCACATAACTTTTCCTTCCGTTTCAAAAATGTCTGTATCTCTGCACTATACAGGTAAAATATTACATTAATGAATCAAAAGTACCTATAAAAGCTCAAACTGTCCAGTTGAATGATGGTATTTGTAGGTGTCATGCCCCCTTTTTCTGTTGCCCTGAAATTGTATTTGCGCCCTTTTAACACCAGTTGGTTCATTATGTTTTTAAAGTCAGTTTTCGGTCTTTTTTTTTTTTTTTTTTTTTTTTTTTAAGTCAGATGATCTTTCACTAATAACAGTGAAATAATTAAAAATGCCTTCATATACTTTTTATTCCACTGAAAGAGCTTTCATTTGATGTTTAAATCTTAATTTTGACCAAGATATAACTTGTGAAAAGTTAAAATATGGGGAATTTTAGAATATATACATATATATTTAGTATTTACTGTATGCATAACATATAGAGAAGTTACCAATTTCTGTTCATCACGGCCAGCCAGCAAAAGCTGTGTTCACAACTTTGTGCTATTGGAGTCTTTATAACAGCAATAAGCTTGCTAGAAACTTCTGCGCTACTCTAGCCTACTCTACTCTACTCTAAACCCCTAATCCAGTCAGCCGTATTCCTGTTTTCATCTCAAGGTCATGGTATAGATACAGTATAGTAAAGCCCAACTCAATATATGACTGCATTTGTGAAGACCTTACCAATTTCTCTTGTAGTACAAATTTATGATATTATATATTGGTTGTATGTGAGTATTGTTATTCGTGGTATTATGACTGATATCTTTAGTAAGGTTCCACATGGTCTGTAATGAGATTAAGCCGTCTGAGAAAGACAAGCCTTGAAGTGTTGAAGACCACTTAACATTCATGTGACCACTGTTTGCAGTACAGGATCTGCGAAGACCATTTGGTCTGAGAGACGAGTTGTTAATTAAAGGCAATACACACCGACAGCAATGATGAAAGGGAAATTAGCCTTAAATACGCTTCTGTATCACAGCTCGAGAGGCCAGTGCAGAGGTAACCACTTAGGTGGAACCTTGATGCTGTGACCTCCGGACTTCTCCCAACTAACGAAATAAAATGTTCTCATCAGTTTCATAGCATTCCGACGGTCTTCGTGCGGTTCATGTTTTCGGATCACAGCAACGGTTCAAATTTATTCCAACATTCTCCCTTCTTCTCATCCCTCTATCTTTTGCTTTTCTTTCTCATTTTCTACAGTGATTGTTCCCTTCCCCATCCTCCCATCTTTCTTTCTCTCTCTATTCCTCAGTCTGTTTTAATTAGCATTGCTGTGTGCTCTTGAAGAGGTTTTAATGAAGAAACTGCTACTAGCCTCAGCCACTCCTATCGTCCTGCACATCTCATCCCTGTCAGACATTACCAGAGAAATGTAATTAAAAAGATATCGCAATGCCTGTCAGGCTACAATCTTGGCTTTCTTCCTCTTGCTTTTTCAATTATGCTTTTCCTCTTTAGCATCAAACCACTCAATCAGCGCTATCTGGCCATTGTTCCAACAGCAGGCTACCATTGTTCCAGAAATATCAGAGCACTGTCACAGAGTTACATTGCGTCACCACATTTGCAGTATCCTGTTTGTAAACGAGCATTTATCCAGTGGAGATGAATGTGCTGAGTGGACACAACAAAGTGTTCATAGTAAACGCACTGCCTTGCACGCTCGCAGGTAAACCATTCCACCACATTCGGTTTTTCATTAATTACTCATGGCCTCGTACTATTCTGACAGAATGGTGCCTTTTCTTCTGGAGCAGGAGAACTAAATTACCTTTTAACCGTGACAGTTTTTTTGGGACAAGCCTATTATGCGAAGGCTTTCTGAAAGGTTAACCCTAATAATCGTCACCCTCTTTGGAGTGCATAATGGCCCACCTGACGTATGGAGAGCAGGAAGAAAGGCGCGGGGAGGTGAGCATGGGACACACTCGGAATGAGGAATGAAGCTGGATTGATACCAGATTGACTCAGAGACCGGTGAGCATCTTAAGTCCTGTGCTTTGTCTAGCGCACTTGTGTTGGCAGCTCATCTAATGCCTGCAGTGTGGAGAGGGGGAAAAAAAGAAAAAAGAAAAGGAGAGTTTGAAGTGAACGAGAGAAGAGAGGGGGAGCTACTGAACGACAGGGACGAGTATCAATATGTAGGGTGATACACGGATAAAAAAGGAGGTTTTATCCTTGCAGGCTTTAAGTATATCTGACGGCGTGGCGCTCATATACTGAGTAGCTTATGAACTACCTGCCTATTCCTTATCCCTGATGCACATAGATTACAGCAGTGTGAGAGACACATAGAACTAGAGACAAAGAGAGGGAGAAAGAGAGATGGAGAGAGAAAGAGAGAGTGGTAGGTGTGATTGTAGGGGTGATTGAGAGAAAGGAAGAGAGTTGAGTGATGAAGAAAAGGCGAGGGGGTGATGTAACGGAGAGACCCGTAGAAATCAAGACATCATCCGAAGGGGAGTGTGAGACACACTCTGCGTCCCCAGGGACTGAGGAGAGGAAATGACAGCCACTGTTCTGTGCACTGAAGCGCAAACAAACAAACTCTGTCTCCCTCCCGCACATCAGCTCAGATACATACTACCCCCCACCTCTCTCTTCCTCTGTCTACTTTTCTTACACACACACACACACACACACACACACAGGCAAACACACTTTCTATCATTCTTTGTCTCTCATGCTCACACACACACACACACACACATACACTGCGCATAAATTCACTGTCTTTCTCCTTTCTGTCTCACTCACATGCGCTCATGCGCGCACACACACACACACACACTAACACACACTATCTTCTGCTCACATAAACCCCCTGGCTCAGAGAAACATGCAGCGTATAATAAGCTTGCAGAACTTAAGTAGAAGATTTAAGTCATTTGTCTGAAGGTACGAACTGCTGCAGTGCAGATATTAAACTAAAGTGGAGGTAGCTGCGGGAGAAGGAGGAGCGAGACCTCCGAATCAAAGAGGAGCGAAGTATGGCTGCAAGCGCTACCTTCTCCCAATCACACCGACAGGTTTGATGTCACCAAACGGAGTCTCTTTGCTCCTGGAATCTCATTTCAGGGCCGACTAATTTCACCATTATAGGCCGGCAATTATCCCTGGGTGACTGTGAATGCAGATATGAAGGGGAGGAGGGAGAGACATAGACATAACTGAGTGTTATTACCAAGGGAAGAGAAAAAAAAAAGAGAAGCTGGATCACTTTTTTTTTTGGCCTCCCTGTTTTTGTTCCGAAGTTTCTAAACTCTTAATTGCTTCTGGTTCGCTATCAATGAAGGCTGTTTGGGTGTGATTAGGCCACACTGTTCTCACTTCTCAAGGACACTGTCACTCTTCCCGCCACAGTCTAAAGCCTAGATGTCTTAATACCAGATGCTGGCTGAATCATCCATTTGTGAAAATACTGCATACATACTCGGACTGGAAACTATACACTGCAGGCATTTGAATATTAAACTTGCATGTTGCACAGTACATTCAAATAGGAAAGCGTTGCAGGTGGTTTTGCCGACCTGAGATTACAGACCATGCCCCTGAAAATGGTGGACTTTGGTGGAGAGATTTTTTTTGTAACACATCAATCTGAATTCAATCTTTAATGATTATTTGAAGGACACCAGGTGAGACACACTTCTATAGAACTTCACTTCTATAGAACTTCATGTTTCAAGATCTCATCTTTCAGATTCTATTTTTCACTTTCTTTTTTCTTGAGTTCCCAGCAGTATTTCAAACACACTTCAAATTTTGTAAATGCAGTCCTTTCTTATTTCAAAGTTATCGCTGATTTGCTGAGCCATCCCAAATAAACTTTAAAAAAGAAAAAAAAAACAGGTTGTTAGATCTTGCTATTGTGCTGAGCTCTTATTTTTTCTTTCACTGAAGTGCAGGTTAGCAGAATCCTCACTTAAAAGCAGCTAAGGGGCTAGGGTGTTGACTCTTCTTTTAAGAGAGAGAGAGAGAGAGAGAGAGAGAAACAGCGAGAGAGTGGGAAAAGGGAGGGAGAGAGCGAAAGACAGTGAAAGAGCGATAGAGGGAGAGAGAGAGAGGGAGGGTCAGATGATGCATTCTTTAGAGCAGATTAGCGTGGTGTATTAAAGGACAATGGGATTCTGGGGGATTGATGTTGGAGAGCGTGGTCCTCCCGGCAGCCCCAGGCCCCTGTAGTGGTGTGGCTATGAGAAGGGCTCTATGTACACCCCTTGTTATTTCCCCCATTAGAGAACTCTCACAGGATGCAGGGCATCATTTGTCTCCATTAACAATTGAGCTTTCAGGGGAAGTGTGTGTGTGTGTTTGTATGTGTTTGTGTGTTGGGACAGGGGGTGAGGGGGTGTCACTAGGCTTTGTCTGCAGCACAAGTGGAAACCTATCCAATTTTTACTGATCCAATTACAGGGATTCAAGTTTTGGCTTTTTTGAGAGGGGGGGAGCCTAAAAGCAAAGGCAAAATGTTTGCTCACTATTGTGCTGATGCTCCTTTTTTCACTCTAATGAATGAAACCCTCTCTTTCTTTCTCTTTGTGTATGTGTGTGTGTGTGTGTGTGTGTGTGTGAGAGAGAGAGAGAGAGAGAGAGAGAGAGAGAGAGAGAGGTAAAGTGTGCATTCTCCAAGTTCTGCTGGTGAATAACAGAGTCCTAAAGGCCCTCATTTGCTCCTGTTCATCAGAGGCGTACACAGACTTATTGGATATCGACAAGCAGTCAGACCATTTCTGTGAAAGGTGAGCCGTGTGATTCTGATCCCATAAACGGTATTGCTTAAACGCCAGTGATCTGCCCCTCTCTTCTCAAGCAGCTACCAGTTGTTTTTTCTACAGCCATGGCCCTGTAAATTGTAAACACACACACACACACACACACACTCAACAATCAAATACTGTAAATTTACATTTTTGACTAATCTGTGTGACAGGTATGATACCACAAGTTAAACATGACTATCATAATTTGTCTGAACTAAGTTGTCTGTCTGAAGTGTTTGTTGCAATTTCAAAGCAGTAGTACTCTGTACCCTGGATGGCGGGAAGCGGTAGTTGTTATTAGTGGAGTCCATAGTGGAGCAAGTCCTCTATTGGCTATTCGTCAGAAAATTTTGGAGACGCTACTCCTCCTAGAGCTTTTGAGATAAAAACACCGTTCCAACTCTGAAACGTCCGGCCTGACCTCGATAGGTGTGCTTACATTCATCTTTTTTATACTGTATCTCTTGTTGTTTGTCCGTTATCCCTCTTTTAAAAAAAGTGGAGCCCGTTTCCGCCAAGAAAATGCAAAAAAAAAAAAAAAAAAAAGTTTGTCCCCCTATTAGTCCTAGGGCTTTTGAGATAGAGACACCGTTCTAGACCAAAAACGTCCGGGCTGACCTCGATCAATTTGCTTACATTCATCTTTTTGATATCTCTTGTCGTTCGCCCGTTATCCCTCTTTTTCCTTTCGTTCTCATTGAAATGCATGGGGTGGGGAGGCTCCTCATTGAAATGAATGGGAAAAATGCTTGTGTGTGTGTATGAGTGTGTGGGTGTGTGTATGAGTGTGTGTATGTATGTGTGTTGGAGTTGTTGGGGGGGGGGGGGGGGGGGTGGGGGGGGGAGTTCTCCATTAGAAAGAATGGTGTTAAAATGGGGTTAAAATGGTGATGTTAAAATGCGGTTTTGGTCGGAGATTGGGTGTGTGTGCGTTGGTCGGGGGTGTGGGGGGGGGGGGTGGCGGGGGGGGGGGGTGGTGTTGGCAGGCAGTCCACTTTTGCAATTACTGCCGAGAAAATGCAGTCTAGTTCTGTTTGATTTTTGTTCCATCATTTGTTTTTTAAAGTTTTTCAAAAGCACATAGTAACAGCACCCTGCATTTCCCCTTTAAATCAAACCCAACAAATCATTTTTTGGTGTACCAACAGTCATTAATCATCCCTCAATTAGATAATTAGGCTCGCGGTAGTCTCTTTGATCTCCTCTTTTTTCATGTTCAAAGCACAGGCATCTTCCATGTGCTGTGACATCATCTCTCCTCGCCCAGCAGGTGATGAGAGACAAGCGTGTACTGCACGGTCATTTTCCGACTGCATGGTGTTTGTGCATCGAGGAAATTTGCTGGAATGTTCCAAGAGGCTCACAGGTGATGCATTTGGCCGTTCCCCAAAATCTCTGGCGGTTGGACTAAACATGACCTCGCAGGCGTACGGTGACAAGTGCACATATGTCCATGAAAATCATCCCCATTACTGTAGTAGGGGATTTTCATGAGCGCAGAAGAGATTAGGAAATGAACAGTCATTTTGTCATTCTCCCTCTAAGTAGCAATCAACCATATGGACAAGTGATAACACTGCCGGTGCTGAGAGGGGGACATGAGGTGAAGGACTTTGGGGTGTGATGCTGTCTGTGTGTGTGTGTTTAGAGGCGTGCTTGTGTGTGTGTGTGTGTGTGTGTGCATGTGTGTGTAAGATCGAGACACAGAGACAGCACCGTGGCTGTGAGCCGATGCCTGCCTGTATATTTCCCTGCCATATGGAGGTGCTTGGCCTGTGCGTTTATGAGCGGGGCGGCGTTCACTATGGCTTCAGCACGGGTGAAGGACTCGCCTCTGTCTCCCCCAGCCACTGCCCCTCTGCTAATGAGTGCAATCAGAGGACATTGTTTGCCCCGTGAACCCGGCCGCACCTAATTATGCCCGTCTGACCCCGCCATGACCCCGGGGCCACCCGTCATCACCTGGGGGGCCTGTGAAGGGCCGTCTGGGGCCGCCCACGTCCACCTGCCAGCCTGCCCTGACCATGATGCCCTGGCCCCAACTGCTCGCTGCCAACTGGGCCTGCCATATTTCGTACTCCACAAGGCCACTGCCACCTGCCATGCCACCCGACTGGCGAGACGTAGCTGGCAGCCGGTAGTGTGGTGCCAGTGGGCACTGGGAATAATGATTGAGTGCAGATTAGGACTGCTGACATGAGATGACCAGTGGGAGTGGTACTGCAAATGTGTGTGTGTGTGTGTGTGTATGTGTGTGCATGTGTGCATTTGTGCGTTTCACTCTCTCAAAGTAACAGACACGTCTGTCCCCGTGCTTCAGTTGTGCTGTTTCAGAAATACAGCTTGCTGCCAGTGTCCTCTGTGCTGTTTAGGACGTACTGTAGCTTCTCTGATCACAAACATCACTGAGGAAACATCAACAACAGATTACCAGCAAATGACCAATCTGACTGATTAATTGACTGATTATAGGGAACTTTAGGATGCAGATCTAAAGACGTATAGCTCACGAGCAGAAAGTTCAAGTAAAGTGATTGCCTAAAACACTGCTTTTTCTTCAGCGAGAGAGTGGGTTAAGAGTGGGATCAGTGACAGTGCGTGTATACCGCCTTAAGAAAGATGGAGGCGCACCACGGCGTACCAAGCCTGAGCGCTCACTACAGCGCTGGGTGCCCAGCGGCAGGGGAGGCAGCGTCCGGCTGGGCACTGCTTCAGTGGGTTCGGAGCTGCAGCTGCTGCCTTGCGCTGCCACCCTGATGAAGACGTCTGGAGGCGGTAATTGGAAGCGGCGGTCTTGTGTGGGGAAACAGGTGCGCGACGAGAGGAGTTTGATCATTTTCTGCCAGCATCAATAATTGCAGACAGGGAGAGACCTTGATTCTGGAATGAGTGTGCAAAAAGGAGAAAAAAAAAAACACACACACACATGTACACACATATACCCATCCATCCACCCACACAGACACACACACACACACACACACACACACACACACACATCACAATCACACAAACACAGACAAGAATAGGAGAAACAGAGAATTACATGCAGATTTCTTTGAGAGTGAATGAGTGATAGATTGCAGTAAGAAAGACTGACCTATGTGGCCCTGATGTTTCATTCATGACTAGCGTCTCACTCACACAGCAGATTCACATACTGTACTGTATATCTGAACATAAGCACTACTACAAGCGCTGGTTCATGCAGGAGAGCGTTTCTGCCGTGATTACACACACACACATACACACACACCTCGAAAAGACATTGACAGGTACAAAAGTGAATGTGCCGACGCAACCTAGCTGATTTTTGTGTGGAGGCCTTGGAAAGCGGAATGCATGCCTGTAAAAGCCTGGCCATTTCAGGGCTACTGCTTGCACGCCTTTGATTTGCTGCAATCACTGTAAATGTCCAAGACATTGCTTGCAGCCTTTGAATTTTCTCCTTAATTCGCCGTTTGTTATGCAAGACCAAGACCGGGCACTCACATCTGCACTGACTTCGCATATTCTGATGTAAATGCTATGCATGACTAGAGAAGAGTTTGCCTCAGGCTATAGAGGATTCTGTTATTTTTTGTTTTTATTTGTGGGTGTGTTGTGCTCTGCCAGGGAGAAAGTGAGTGAAGCAGTCAAAATAACAGCCATCTATAAAAACTGGCAGATAAGTTCACATGCAGTACACATACACACACACACACAGAAAGAGAGAGGGAGAGAGAGAGAGTGCTTTTATAACAAAAGTAAGGGATTTGTGGAGAAATATCTGTACAAACAGAACAATAACAATGTGTTTATGTCCAGTTTTATACCCCCGACCTCATTCCCAGAAGTGTCTGTCTCTCACACTCTCACTCACTCACACACACCATGCTAACATATAAATACACAATTATAGATACACACAGTAAAAAAATACAGAGAGAGAGAGAGAGAGAGAGATAAAGAAGGGAGGAGAGGGAGATAGATACCCACTGAATAAAAGGCTGATTAAATGCATGAATCACTTGGGCAGAGTGGGCTTGGATGGTGGGCCAGAGTTGAATAAGAGACTTGTGCTCTTGATCACCGAGGCTCCTTCTTGGGTTGATGCCTCAGGCATGGTGAGCTAGACGGGTATGTGTGTGTGCGCACATGTGTATGTAGTCTGTGTGTGTGCACACGTGTATATGTAGTGTGTGTGTGTGTGTGTGTGTGTGCTTGGATGAAAGTAATAAAAGCAATCTCAGGCCTGTATGTTCTTCCACCAGGGCCTTGATGTAATTGAACCATATGAAACTAGCTGAGGGATTTGGCTTCCAAGGTAGCGAGGATACCAAGAGGCCACAGCTCAAGAGTTGAGATACCTTGCACGCGACGCAGCGCTCTCACCTTTATTCGATTTTCCATTTCGTGAGCCCTTGTGCTAATCAGACAGCTGGGGCACGGGACATTTCATTTGCGGACCCCGTTGATGATGAGGAGAAGATGCTGAATCAATGAGCCATGCTAGTGATTGTGTGCTATTGCGGGCGGAACTCTGCTTTCAAGCTGAGGAGAAGAGAAGCAAGTTGGAAAGATGGAAAGAGTGCAAACAGAGTCAACAACTCGTTTGTGATGTGCAGACTATAGCTTTCAGCTTCCTTCACCCTCATTTTGAGTTTTTTTTTTTGTTTTGTTTTTGTTGTTCTGTTTTGTTCTGAAGATTTATTTTAGCTTCAAGGAAAATGGCAGCAGCTGTGTTTCTTTCAGTCTGTATTTTTTTGTTGTCATACACACACATACACACACGCGCGCACACACACACACACACACACACACACACACACACACACACACACACAGACCCACTCTCTCACCTCCATTATGCTTTGAGATTGAAATACCTTTCAGCTGTTTTCACGAAGGTCTACTCAGCCCTCATAGACCATCCATTATTTTGAGTTATCTTTATGTTGAGAACACACACAGAATAACAATAAGTCAGGAATTAAACATGTTACAGTAGGGTGGACAAATGAAGTATTATATTGTTCTGAATGTATACTTTTAATCGCATGCATGCTGTGCATAAAAGCAACACAAGATGGTTGCTAACAATACATTATATTGCACAGATGTATGGGTGTTGGAGTGTGTAGGGCACACATATGTATAGTCTAGTAAAGTCTAAAATACCCTGTTACCAAGTCAATTGGTGTATGTCAAAGAATAGGAAATAAAAAGAGATTACATCATATAAGAAAGTTCATGGAAATAAAAAGAGATTACATCATATAAGAAAGTTCATGGAACTTTTTGGATGAAAATTTAAATGTCTAAAAAAAAAATGTTGTAAGTATAATATAAGTAAATAATCTTCAATCGCTTTACTTACAGGTGCTCTAAGCGGTGTGACGCGTTTTTAGGACTAAAACATGTGTTGTTACATACTGCAAACATCTCCTCACAATCTGCTAGCTGCCTGTCCCTTGAACACACTGTAAAAAAACGCGGTCTCTGTAGACAGCCCAGGCTCTACAAACGGCAACAAAAATACAGTGGGCAAACCTAGCATAACAAACGAAAACGAAACATAAAAGTGTTCCAGCCAATAAACGACAAGAAGGAAATGCACGTTCATGAGTCTTTCAGGAAGCATGGGGGGAGGGGCAGGAGTGAGCTATCCTCCATTTTGTTTGACAATACTTCGAACGTCAACAAGAAGTGACATGAAACAGCATTGCTTAGAGTGCCTTTACTTTAGAACAGGCATATGTGTGCTTATCAATCTTCAACACATTTATCTGTGAGTGAGGTCTCCTGCTCTAGCTACACTGCTTTATCCATTGTCAGCACCTTTCTAATTGGGTCTTGGGCTTAGGTGAGAAAAAAAAAATACAATAATTCTAAGCATGTGGGGTACCTGGGGTTGCCATAGATGCCACATCGTTTTACCATCCTGCCAAAATCGCAAAGTTGGACTGAGGTTCTTCTCTTAGTTATGATTGCTAAGCTATGATTGGAGGAGGACCGATCAAGGGCATGATTCCATGCAACAAACTCCTTAGGTTTATGCTTAGGACTGACTACAAATCATACCACACTTGGTTAACACTGTCATGACGCCCCATGAGATGGTGGAAATGCAAGGCCAGCCATGGTCTCACCACTGACTGCAGCAGTTTGTTGACATGTAACCGATGTCCAATGGCTCTGACACATTTTGATCTCAGGTATGACCCCTTTCCTGTCCTTCTTCCTTATGACTACAGAGTAGATGTTATGCACACAATGATACACAACAGTGTAGTGATGTAAGTCAAATATAATTCATAGCATTACTCATCCATATCTATAAACCTATATTTAACCATCAGGCCTAATATGATGCATTTTTGTATGTGGCGGATGATAACTAAAACATATTCACACATATTATCACATATTATCCCCTCGTTTAACTCCTACAGTAAGCTAGCCAACTTTGACACTGTATGGGTTACATGGCTTTTATTCTCCAATATACTGCACATTGGGCATGGGATCTCAGATTCCTTAGGATTGGAAACTGTAGTTGTAGCATTCAAATTAACAGTGCTTTTATACTTTCATGCTTTAGGAGAAACAAAAAGCCATTTCCATCACGGAGTGTATTGATACTGCTACCCTGGGGCGCAGCCTCTCTCTTATGCAGTGTGACATCAGGCGTCTGAGGTGCACTCAATAAAATGTAACACTCCATTTAACTTTCTGGGGAACTGGCGATAAATAAGAAAACTCATTCACAGTTTAGTGCTTTGTTGAAAAGGAAACAAAAACGAAGCCCTTTATAACACAACAGGGCTTTTTCCATGGACTCCAGGGCTTCACTGCTGCCCCACAACTCAACATAAAAGCAGATCCTTCTCTCCTTTGGTTCAGCCTCTCATCTTGCCATGCGATGGAAGGCTTCATAATTCACATAAATGTTCACTGAAAGGGGCCCCGTTGTAAGGCCACTTAAAGGAGGAGGACTGTATTAATCAAGTTAATCACATTAAACGTATATTACACACTAATGATAACTCATCACATCCAAGCTCTTGCCCAAAGATTTATCGTGGAGGTATTGAAGTGGGCAACTGTGATTTCTATGTGTTTTTACAGACCAGACCTGTATATGGTTGTCAGACAAGAGCTGTTTTTCTATTTTTTCCCCCTCCGTTTTCACTCCTACACCCAATGCCAGAGTAGAGTGATGGGGCTTCTACCATCCAGCGTTTGACAGGTCAATTATTTCCTGCCTCTGAATTACAGTGTATAATATCTAAGCCAGCGCTACGAGCACAGATTGAAACACCCTGAAGGCAGAGAGAGGGGAAAAAAAAACATCTTCAAGATATTGGATATTTTCTTCTTCTCCTTCGTTTTTTTTCTTTTCTTCAGTTTCTCTGAAGTCAGGAGTGCAAGTTTTTAGTGTGCTGCCAATGTCATTCATTTTCTCGGAAATTTACCCGTGCCTTTTTCAGAGCTGCACGAGATGGAGGTTGTCCGCTAAGAGCAGAAATTTCCAGAACAGAAAAAGGCCAAGACTCCTGCTGTAGCACAGTAGCCCCAGGCACAGGTATCACAAGCAATACCAGAGGAACATGTCGGGGGGAACTCCAGACACAATCCTCCCATATAAGTAACATGTGATGTTTTAGGCTACCCTGACCTTTTGCGCTAGCCTGAAATGTAATCCTACTAAAGTGGTCTTGATGTTGCTTGTGTTACCATTCACTTCTGGTTCTCTGAAGCATACGAGCCAAGCGTGGCTTTCTGTCAAGCTAGGCTAGAGGCAGAGGTTGGACTAAAAAAATAGATTTTATTGATCATAACGGTGGAAAAAAAAAGATGAACTAAACACTTTTGACATGACTACATTTCACGGTAGCAATGAGTACGACAGAATTTATATGATAACTTGTTTACAGCATTTGGTTGCCTACTTGATGACAGGCTGGTTCACAGTTGCTGTGTGATATCTTTATCTCCTTCTTCCTGGTGCAGAGAGCAGATAGGCTTTGCTTCTCAGCTGGGTCACGCAGGGAAAAAGAGGTACAGTCAGGGGGCGGTCACTGTTTTGGGGTGTGACCTTCGCAGCCATCCCACCTGGCTCTATGGCGGGGAATGTTGGAAGGCAGGAGGCGGCTGGGACTCATCCCAGGAGCAGGTGGCTTTGCCGGGCTTGAGCGTCCATGCCGAAGAGGGATCTTCAGACAGACACAGGTAAATCTGCCCCAAACCCATCAAGGGTCAGTGCACATACAGAAGGAGGGGTCAAAGGGCAACTGCTGCTCATCTGTTCCCCAAAAAATAGAAAAGTGGAAAGGTGACCTATATAGTAAGCTGTCTTTTTTCAATTATTTATAGTGTTCACAGATACAAATACTGTATTTTCAGTTACTTGTGGTTGTAGTGATAATTTGGCTGTGTGAAGGAAATAACGTAGACGTCATGTTTACTTCAATAAAGTATGTGAAAGGAGATAAGAATAAAAAGCATCAGAAATGAAAAGCAATGCCAAAATGATTTGTACTCAATTATAAATCTCCCCGTTTTTGTATGTTGGTTTTTGACAAATCCCCCTGTCTATTATCACATACTATTATTGACCCAATTTGTAAGTAAAGTCTCTATGCAACCCAGAGCAAAAGGATTGTCCTCACCAAGCATTAAATGCCAACTTGAGACAACGGGAGATGGGAAGGAGAAAAAATGACCTGCATTATCTGGATGCACTGAAGAGATGCAGAAACAGTGCTTCTACTATCTCCTTCACCCTCCATACATATCCAGACACACTCTCTAACTCTAACACACACACACATACACGCACACACACATCCCAGAGGCAAGTTTTCCTCCTGCTATTGTCCTGAAGGCAGTCGGCACTGGCACGGGTATGAGCCAGAGGCGCATCGGGCTCCATCGCTCGGGAAGCAGACTGCCTTCCCAGGCTCCCTTAAGACAACACTCTGTTTAGCAAACTGCTGTGCTTTGCCAGGAGCCAGGATCACAATGTACCAAGTTAATGACTGCATCTATCAGCAGCCAGGAGGGGGGCCACATTCCCACAAATTACTCATAAGCATTTCACAGCGTGAACTTTATGACATGCAAGCATGAAAATGTGGTATTTTATCATTCCGAGGTGCGTGCTCCCGACAGAGACAAACAAAGTGCTTTTCCCATTAGGGCACTGCATCGCTGCTGAACCCGGCCCACGCCCCAACCTTTCTCTTTCGCTCTGGAGAGCGTGGATTGAGGGCAAAGATCCTAGCCGCTCTGGTCTCATTTTAGACGCGGTGGTGGATAGGCCCTGCAGCCAGTGTTTGCGGGGAGCACGTTTGTTTGCCATTATCACAAAAGAGCATTCCATCTCCACACCACCTCTTGCGTAATTAGGCAAGCACCAATCAACAAGCCAAAGTGAAGAGAGTCGTTTGGAGCCTATTTTGCGGAGATACTTTTGGTAATGTGTGAGACATTGTTACGATTTAATTAAACACACAAATATATGAATAAATAAATAGCAAGAACCTGCATCCCACTGTGTGTGGTGTTATCAGTGTTTCAAACACAACAACTTACTTCATTACAGCCTTTATTGCTTTGAGGAACTCAATCTTCACTATATCAAAGGCTTCCGACCGGATTTACCGAATGACGCAACACATATATGCATACAAACAAACACAGCACACACAAACACACACACAGACACACAAATTAGCTTAGTTTTACATTTAATTCCGATTATTGCTGGCATGAGAGTGAACTTAGATGTGTTATCTACACTTTGCATCAGGGCTTGGGTAAATGACTGAGTTTCATGCCTGGCTTATTGCCTCTATGCACGTTTGCCTGTGTGTGGGTGGGTGGGTGTATGTGTGTGTGTGTGTGTGTGTTTGTGTGCAGCCTCTGTGGGAGTTTCTACCCAGGGTGATGATTTTCCATTAGAGTTTTAAATCTTTCAGCGGAGGACTCGTTAATGTCACAGGCCATCATGTAGCATTAAGCATTTAGATATTTATCATTAGCACTCAGACAGAGGAGAGTTGCTAATGCGATCACACTAATGCCAGAGCTCTTAAAAAAAGTGTATGGGGAGAAGCGGTGGCTTGGTGGTGGTCGGGAGGAGGGTTGAGGGGTGGGCAGGCTATTGCGTTAGTGGTGCAGAAATTTTAATAATGAACACTATTTGTGTGTACGTGTGTATTTACACGTGCATGTGTGAATATCTGAATTTTGCATTTATGTAAGAGTGTATGCGGGTTTAAAAAACAAAGAAGAAGAGTAAATAGAGGCCAGGAGAAAAGAAAGAGTGTTTGTGTGGAAAAAAAAGACAGAAAGAGAGTGTGTGTGTGTGAGAGAGAGAGAGAGAGAGAGAGAGAGAGAGAGAGAGAGAGAGAGAGAGAGAGACTGACAGTGCTTGAAAAATGGAGAGAAAGGGAGTGTGGGTGTTATGTGTGCTTTTTTACCTGCTTGTGCATGCATGAGTAGTCCCATGTTTGGGGTTTGGGGAGGGGGGGGGGGGTTGTATTTCACAGTTTATCAGCCTGGCCGGCTTGTTCTCATTTATGGATGGACACACTGCTGGCTAAGGTGAGGCTGTCAGCTCAGGAGGGGAGGAGGACAGGGATTGGTAAGTGATGAGAGGAAGGATGAGGTCAGAGTATGGGGAGAATGTGTGTGTGTGTGTAGTGGCATCATCTCCAAAGGCCATGGACAGTAACACAGCCTCACACTCGCACAGTCAGGTGTCCAGAAGGAGAGAGGCCAGGCTGGTCAAGCCTGTCTCCATCTATCTCTACACGACCAGCACAGTGCCCTGGCAAGCATGCGGAACGCACTAAAAGCCCAGTCAACTGACAGACCATGTCACACACACACACACAAACACACACACACACACAAACATAATAAAATAACACAATTCATGATTCTGTACCTGTAAACTATGGACAATATATCTTCACAAAAAGCCACAGAATTCCTAATATGCATACCACATTTTTATAGACATTCAGAAATAATGACACCTCACCCACACACAGACATACACACACAGTGAGTTATTCTCTCCATATATGACAGGACATAGAATCCTTTTTATATATACACACACAACCTCTCTGACACACACACACACACAGTCTCTAACAAACACACACAGGGAGACACAGAGACACACACACACCTTTGTGTTTTGGTATGGATGTGTGCTAGGCTCAGCTGTCAGGCATGGTGTAGTGTGAGGCAGGGAGAGAAGGGGAGAGGAGGGGTGGGCTCACATCGGGGCCTCCCATTTAGAGCCAGCAGCACATTAGAGCTCATTAAACAGCAGCTTTACTCCGAAGAGCCGCAATATGTCAGGCCTCAGCCAGCACACCCGCGCTGGCAGGAGGCCCTAAGTGACATTTTATAGCATTGCTCACACACACACACAGAGATACACATACAGATTCACTCATACAGTACATACACATACATTCACTCACATAAACACACTAGTGCTGCAACTATTACCTTTAACATTCCGCCCCACATACACATACAGATTCACTCATACATACACATACTCTCACACACAAACACACTGGTGCTGCAACTATTACCTTCAACGTACACACTACACACAGAAACATACACACACAACACATACACATACTCTCACACACACAAACACACTTGCTGCAACCATTACCTCAACATACACACAGAAACACACACACAAACACACACAGTGAGTGTATTATTGTTCACTTGGTACATGAAACACTGGCCAAAAGCATGCCATGAATGCTAAGACGTAAATCACTGTAATGCAAGCCAACCAGTCCTGTTACATCATACATCTCACAGTTCCACGCGCGCTTGACTCGCATCACCACCCATACAGAGTGAAGGCTCAAAGGTGGCTGGCGTGAGGGCAGCATTAGGCAGGCAATAGCAATTAAGACATCACCATATATATATATCACATGGTCACATCAGCATGCCGTACGTGTCAGATGGAAGTTACACACACGTCCACATTCATTACGAGATGAGGACATGTAGACACAGGGGGGCGTGTCACTGGCGCGAAGAATAATGTGTGTACATGCCATTAGCGCTCAGGGATGCGTGCTCACCATGGTCATTGCTATGACAGGGTGCGTGTTAGCAACTTTCCAGCTGTGCATGGGAGCCCTCTCCTCATGTTTGCATGTGTGACACCAGCATGTTTTACCTCCTGTTGTAACAAATTTGGCCCGGGGCACTTTTTAGCCATGCAGTAAAAAAAAAAAACACAGAGGGCCGCTTCACAAATGGACAGTGCACACACACATACACACAACACAGACAATAGAAGAAAAGGATGAAGAAGAGATGGATGACTGAGAGGAGGAGGAAGAGGAGGAGAAGAAGAAGAAGAAGTAGTAGAGGGACAGATGAATTGGCTTTTAATGATCACTCAGGAGACACTATGAAGCGGTCTCTTCAGGAGGTCAGTGATGTATTTTTCATTGTGTTTCTTTTTGGGAGTAGAGGCCTGGGGAAGGCAAAGCACCACATGGTAAGGACAGCAGGTAGGGGGAGAGAGAGAGAGAGAGAGAGAGAGAGAGAGAGAGAGAGAGAGAGAGAGAATGAAAGAAAGAGAGACAGTCACAGAAATATAGCAAAAAAGGAAAGAGAAACAGAAATGGATTTAAACCTAAGTGACATTTCATGTTTGCAGCCCAGGCCCCTTCAGAGTCGCTCTAAAAGGGGACTAACTATCGTTGGTCTCGTGGTGGAGGTACGGTGTGCACTCTGCATACAAAGTGCCAGCTTTGTTCTAAATCAGGAGCACTTCTGTGGCCAGTGGAGAGGGCTTTAGCGCTGTCATGTTTCAAAGACGACTCATATCTTCGCTTTGTACTATAGACCTTCAAGGAAGATATTTTGTCTTGAGACCAAGCAGAAGAAAACAGAAACAAACACAGCACAAAAATACTCCATTTACCAGTTTAAAAAGAATGCACTTCTACTCTACTATTTCTCACAGTTTACATTAAAAGTGCATAGTATACATTGAACATTTAAACATATGCAGTATTATTTAGTAATAATCTGTTTAACTAGCATTGACAATATGACTAACCAGGATTAAAAGTTGATATAGAGACCTGGATGCTATAAAGAACTCATATCTAATCTCATAGCTATATTCATTTAATCCAACAGAGGGTGAATACAGATGACACTTCATGAAAATTTCATGAAAAAAATAAAACTATTTCCCCTCAACTCTTTGAGCACAGATGGTCTGAGTGGAACAATTATCTAACATTACTTTTTTTTCCGTTGTTAACAAAAAAAGCTAAAAATAGTCTGGGAGCCTGAGTGAGGGGTGAACAAGAGAGACTCATGATGAGCAGTCAGGGACCTCATCGAGCTTCAGACCAGCAGGGAATTATTGTTTTGGCACCGGGGTCTATGGGAAGACACAACATCTTCCAGCATGCACTGCAAGCTGAGGTCGCCCAAGTCTGTGCACACAGGAAGTGGTGGAACAGAACTCCTGAGAGGGGGGACGTGGAAACATGGAACCTGTTTACATTGAAAGAATAAATGGACTCCCATGAGACAGGGCGCTGTGCCAATTATTTCTTAGGAAAATGTAGAAAAAAAACAAGAGTGGGGAAAAAAAGCCCACAGCCCTTCTCTTTCAATCTCTCTCTTTCACACACTCTCTGTCTCAAGCATTAGCAGTAAAATAAATAAATATAAAAGCAGTGAAGACAAACTGAACACAGTTGTTAGGAGATCTCTAGTGGATGTGGGACCCTCTACCGTGTGATTCTCTCGGACTTGCATTTGTATGTTTGTTTGCTTTCTTTTCTGCGGTTAGAGAGTTGGGGTCTTCTGTTGGACATTGCCGTGGGAGACCATGGTTGGCCTGATTTGTTTACTCATCCGTACTGGTTGTACAAAATAAAACCAAAAAAAATATAATAAAAAAATGTTGAAATGTGGAAAACATGGTCAAAATAAAAACACTACATGCAAAAACAAATGTTTTCTCACTATTCATCTTGACTGCACTGTTTTGTATAAGCTAGTTCAGTTGTGAATATGACTAGAAGGTAACAAAAACAACTCAGAGAGCAAAAGGATAACATATGGAGCGGCCACAGTAAGGAAAGAGAGGAACCAAAGGAAAAGCTCTCAAAAATGTGATAATGAGTTTGGAATGAATCAGGAAGAACATGGAACCAAGGGATATGGAGAATAACATTGCAGTCAAAATGGTTCAATTAGCATGTCAGTTTGCATCGTAAATCCTGATAAATTTTTTATCATGAGCGCAGATGAAGATCTTATTGCTACTTCAGACTGGAGATTAGCAATTAAGGATGCAGTGTTGCATCATGGATTCGGAAACACATTAAGACTACTCAAAGCACTCTGGGATGTTTTGATGGGTGGGCAAACATATGCACTGTGCCGCCATGAAACTGTTCGGAATGCGCGGGCTAGCGCTGAAAGGCGCTGAATAAAAGATGAGCTGAAAACCATCTCTTTCCAGACAGAACAAGCCCTGAATCATTTCGCTCCCAAACGTCTCCTGACACCCGTACTAATGAGCACCAATACCGCCTTTGCATCATCACTACAAGGAACAATCGTTCATTGCACCTTCAAGATTCTCTCTTGTTGGGCTTGATATAATGTTTCTTCACCTGTTGTCTGACATATCGTTTGTGGCCTCATGCCAGAATCTGGTCTGGAGTTTGGTACAGTGATGCTGCCTGGGCTATGCCACTTCTAAGTGTGATGTCCTAGGCCTACCCATAAAGCCTTGCTGCCTGCATTGGCAATAAAATTAATCTCCATTTAAATGTCACTGCAGAGAGGGAGCTGGGAATTACATGAGAGAAATGCTTCCTCGGCCCCACGCAAATGTGTATTTGTGTGTGTGTGTAAGAGAGAGAGACAAAGAGCGAGGGCGTTTTTTGTGTTTATTATGTATTTTCTCAAAAAGGGGAGTAGGCATAAGGTATAATGTCATCTTAATGTCAGAGTCAGCAATGTATTTGATTATATCACAATCCAAGAGGTATTCAAACTACGGAGGAAGAATAAAACAACAACCATTTTCAAAATGAATTTAAAAAATAAAAGCTAACATTGATATGCATCGCTGAGAAAGAACTCTACAATATTTATGTATTTTCTTTTTACTATTTAAAGTATTCCCGTGTAATAGCAGTAAAATACTCTTTTCACCTATTCTATGGCTAATGTTACAGTATTTATTTCATTTGGTTTGTGGAGAAGTATTCTATAGAAAAATGTTTTCTATTGTTCCTTTCTAAAATGGGAGTAGCATATTATGTGAGAGACTTCTTAACCTGCTGCTTAAGACTAGAGAATAAGCAATCCGCAACATTCATTCTTTTGCGCTCAATGCCATAAACAAACAAACAAAAAAAAAGACTTTTTGTGGGGGAAAAAGCTTGTGAGTTTTTCATCACTGACATAAATCCCACTTTGCACATTTCTATACACACGGAACCGGCTTTACATCCTGAAAGTAGGAGTGATTACTGGGAAATAGACTTGCAAAGGTGTGCAGAAGCTGTTTGGTTTTAATCCCCAACAGGTTTGCCTTACACACACACACACACACACACACACAGGGCTGGTAATCCCTGAGCCAAAAAGCTGAGCTCTCGGGCTAATCGTGTACACAGTCTGACTGCCCACCACCGCCCGAACCGCCTTATGTTAGGTCAGGCTGCCCAAAGCAAATAGTCATTTAACAGACTAGAGTCTGCCTCCTAGGCAGGGAGAGGATGAACAAAATGGTGTGTGGGTGGGTGGAAGTGGGGGATGGGGGCAATAATAATGCAAGATTTCTTTAAATCCACACTTTGCCAGACTGTGTTCAGCTGGGGAATTGTCTTTCTTATCTGCCTCAGAGACTGTGACTACTCCTGGTTCACTCTGCACTGGATTCTGTTGACCCTGGCACTCTTTTTTTTTCCTTTTTATCCTTTTGTCGTTTTCCCACCCAGTTTGTACAATATCACACATCCATTCATCCAGGTTATTCTGTGATGATGCCCCCCCCCTCCACCACCACACACACACACGCACAGGTATAACGCTTGTTTAATCCCCATAGATTGACTTGGCCCTCTGTGTGGACGGCTGTGCTCACGTTTCTGCTCAACTGTTGGACACTGTGAATGGTTCTGGTCTTGACTCTGCATGTGTCTGGGCGGAAACAACCAGAAAGTGACATTTTGTACAGGGTAACAGTTAGAAGAGTCATGGAAGGAATGAGGGGGAAAAAACTCTCCGTGGAGACTTGAGGACGATCAGGGAAGGGAAATGTCAGCATGAGCTAGAGGAATAATAGGCTAGGGTCACAGTCCCACCGCGGGACACTTTAACAGTTGTGAGGTCTCAGCAAATCCCACCAGCCAGAATAGGTCGCCTTGGCTCGCCACATTAATGCCTGAGAAATATGTTGGTTATATTACAGAGTGGACAACAAGTTATTTGAAACCCATGAGCTCTGATCAGCCATTAATATGAATCTGATGCTACCACAGGCAAGATTTGTCATGATTTTCTCTCTTTCTCTCTCTCTCTCTCTCTAATAATGCTAATAATGGTAAGGGCGAACTCATTTGTCATTTGTCCCATTGTCACTTGATGAGAGGTGTGGTGTGCAGCTCACAGCCCCACCTTCAGTGGTCCAGAGATATATCTCCTGGGTACCCATCACCGGGTGCCATCTAAGGAAGCCTTTTTAATGAAAGCTGAAATGTCTTCAAGCTCCAAAAACGTTACGGATACTAACGTATCCTCGGTTCTCTGAGCGAGAAGCCGAAACGTACGAGTGGATGATGCCTATCATCTCCTGCTTTTCTGAAGTCATTTTAAACCAACCCTTTGAAAAAGGGCAGTAAGCGCACTGACGCGCGCAGGCAACTACTTAGACAGCCCTGCGTGACGTCCGAAAGTCAATATATTGACTGCGCTTACGCTTCAGGTCCTCTTTGGCAAGCTCGCCAGCGTCGGCGATTGAGGCCCGAAGCGTACGTTTCGGCTTCTCACTCAGAGAACCGAGGATACGTTAGTATCCGTAACGTTGTCTTTCGTTTCGAAGCCGAAACGTACGAGTGGATCACTACAACCAAGCCTCAAGAGCCCTACACCAAGGAGCCCGAGGTGGGAGGATCCATGGGACCGCCACCGGGCCCAGAGAGAACACTCTCTGCTACACCCGGCCTGGTGACGTCCAATGCGTAAAAACGCGCGAAGGTGTTGCCTGAGGCCCACGAAGCGCTCAAGCAGATATCCTTCATGGGGACGCCTTTCCAGAAGGCCCAAGAAGCCGCCACTCCACGGGTGGAGTGCGCCCTGACATGAACAGGCGGAGGAACACCCGCCGCCTCATATGCCAGACGTATGGCTTCCATGCCAATGCGACATTCGCTGGGTAGACAAGGCCTGACCCTTGGCACGCTCGCCATGGCAGACGAACAACTGGTTCGTCTTCCTGATGCTCTGCGTACGCGTCAAGTAGGCACGAAGCGCTCTGACTGGGCACAGAGTAACGGGCACAGAACTGCCCGTCTCAGGAAGAGCTGCGAGCTCAATGACCCTCGAACGAGGGTCAGTGGACAGCACTTTCGGGCGAGAAAAGGGATTTGGTCGCAACGTGACCCGCGCGTCACCCTGCGTGAACTCAAGACAGTCAGGACTGACCGACAAGGCAGTCAGATCGCTGACACGCTTCACCGAGACCAGAGCGAGCAGAAGCGCAGTGGAAAAGCATCTTTAGGCTGGCACTCGACAGAGGGTCAAAGGGTGTAAGGGCCAGTCCACGTAGGACAGTGGCCAGGTCCCAAGTAGGGACCGAAGGGGAGGAAGAGGGGCGGAGCCGCCTGACGCCCTTCATGAAGCGCGACGCAAGGGGGTGAGCGCCTGGGGAAACGCCAGCATAGCCAACATGGCATGCTGAGATAGCTGCGAGGTACACCTTCAAAGTAGAGGGTGTACGACCCTGATCAAACAGGTGTTGCAGAAAGGCAAGCACCTCGCCAATAGGGCAGACTAGAGGATCACAGCCTCTGTCTCTGCACCACGTGCTGAAAACACGCCACTTCAATGTATACAACGACCTAGTGGACGTAGCTCTAGCAGCCTGGACGGTCTCTATCACTGCGTCTGACAGGCCGCTCTCTAGGAGACGCGCCCATTCAGGGGCCAAGCCGTCAGTCTCCACGCTTCCGGCTTGGGGTGCCACAGCGACCCGTGAGCCTGCGATAGGAGGTCTCTCCTCAGAGGGAGAGTCCACGGCTGGCCGTCTAACAGTGAGACCAGATCGGAGAACCAGCTCTGAGATGGCCAATTGGGGGCGATCAGAATCACCCTGTGCGCCCCCGCTCTGATCCTGGCCAACACCTGACGCATCAGAGGAAGGGGGGGAAAAGCGTAGAGCAGACCGCGCGGCCACGGGTGTGCCAGCGCGTCTGACCCTAGCGGCGCATCTCGTTCCAGCGAAAACCAAGCTGGGCAATGAGCGTTCTCTCTCGAGGCGAAAAGATCGACTCGTGCCTGCCCGAAGCGGGACCAAATGCTGTGCACCACGGCTGGGCAGAGGCGCCAGTCGGTTGCACGCGGAACATACCTGGAGAGGAGGTCCGCGCCTGTGTTGCGAACACCTGGCAAGTGCGCCGCCCTGATCGACAGGAAGTGGCGAGAGGCCCAGGTGAGCGGCTTGTACTCCAGGCGAAACAGGTCCGGAGAGCGCGTGCCGCCCTGGCGATTGATATACGCCACAACAGTGGTGTTGTCTGTACGCACAAAGAAACTCCTTCAGAGCGCAGAAGACAGCAAGGAGTTCCAACACATTGATGTGTAATCTCCTGGAGGCTGTGCCCCACAACCCCCTGGCGGTTTTGGACGCATCGGTGGTCACCGTCATGCGTCTGGCTATAGCACCCAAGGCGCCGCCTCTGGTGAAGGAGGACGGCCTGCGCCAATGCGCGAGGGCCAGCCACATGCGTCTGGATACTAAGATCCGACGGGCGGGGTTCGACCTGGAGGATACACCTAGCTCCGCTAAGGCGAGCTGCAGCGGGCGTAAGTGTAAGAGGCCGAGTGGGACAGCGCCGCCTGCGGCACATAGGAGGCCCGTCAGTCTGAGACACAGCCTGGCCGAAACGCAGGCACCGAGTCTGAAGTGGCGTAGACACGCCCTGACGTCCTGAAGCCTCTTCGGTGTGAGCGTCGCTCTCATCGAGCGTGAGTTCAGCCTCACGCCCAAGAACTCGACCTCCTGGGAGGGAGAGAGCATGCACTTGCTTAGGTTCACTAGGAAACCCAGACTGTGCAGGTGACGCAAGACCACGTGGGTCTGTGACGTTAGGAGCTGTCTGGAACCAGCCAGCAGCATCCAGTCGTCCAAGTAATTGAGGAGTCTGATCCCCTGAGCGCGTAGAGGAGCGATCGCCGCCTCCACGCACTTGGTGAAGCACCGAGGTGCTAGAGATAGACCGAAGGGGAGGGCTGCATACTCGTACGCGCTGCCCTCGAAGGCGAAGCGTAGAAAACGCCTGTGCCTCGGGACTATGCCTATGTGAAAATAGGCATCCTGAAGGTCTATGGTGACCATGTAGTCCCCCTGGCGGACTGACTCCGCCACCATTCGCCCCATGAGCATGCGAAAGGTGAGAGGTTTGAGCGAAGCATTGAGCGCTCTGAGGTCTAGGATAGGGCGAAAAGTGCCCGACTTCTTGGGCACCAGGAAGTACGTACTGTAGCGACCTGCGCACGCCAGCGTCGGATCTACGCGCTGAATAGCGCCCTTTCTCAGGAGATCGCAAAGCTCTTGTCTGAGAGCAGGGGCCCTGGAGGGGGGCACCACTGACTCCATGACACCTCTGTAGGGCGGGGGTGGCCACCTGAACTGCAGTTGATAGCCCTTCAACACTGTTGATAGGACCCAACGCGACGTTGTGCACATCGCCCAATGCTGCCGGAGCAGAGCGGCGGCATGAGGAGGCAGCAAGGACAAACGAAGTGCTATGCTGCCTCCGAGTGGCACTAGGGGGGCCGAGGTCAAAGACTGAGGCTGTCCGCGAAGCTGAAGAGCGTCCGACTGACAGACCAGAGACCCGACAGTGTGCGTTGATGGTCGATGAGCCGCGCACTGCACCTGCGACGCCCCGTGGGGCGGCCGACTCGGAGTGCGTGTTGGCGACGACCTCGAAGAGGGAGGAGAAGCTACCCGTCTGGCCAAGGGCAGACGTGTCAGACTGAGCAGACAGTTCTGCGCGTATCTGGGCGAAGAATCGACCGACAGAAGCGGCGAGAGAGGACGGGGGGGACTTCTCGATCGTGAACGACTCCGAAGCGTCGCATGTCCACTGCTCAGAGGCGAAGGGGACAGCGAACGCGGAGGTCGCGACACTAGCAGAGGCCTCGGAGCCACTTGGGCGCCGTAGAGGCGTGTCATCACGCGAGGCGCATAGCGCGGAGCGTGTGTCAAGACGCGGGGCGCAGAGCGCGGGGCGTGTGTCAGCTGGACGTGCGCCGGAGACCGCACCGGCGCCCCAGTGCGCGATAGCGCTGACAGAACAGAGAGTGTCCTCCGGCCTGGGCCGGGGCTCATTTGGAAACATTGCCCCAGAGGGGCGGCAGCGTGTGTGCGGAGTGCTTGTGAACAAGGCAAACTCAGCGCCCCGTAAGGGGGTGAGATCAGAGAGGACCGCCGAAGCGGGGGGGAACGCTCCGAGCTGGGGACTGCAGAGTGAGGACCCGGGCCCTTGAGAGCACACAGAGGCGTAGCAGTCAATGGATGGCGATCGCATGACATGCTCTGCCGCGCACACGCGATCACATCAGGATCGCTGTGGCCTTTTACGCCGCTCCCGGCTAGCCAGACGGTTGGCGGGAGCTGGGCGCCCGTGAGAGCGGGAGCGCTGCCAAGTGGGTTGCGACCCATCAGCCGGCTGTGGCGCGGCTTTGGGCGCGTCCGCCTTCTTCCACTGTTGCGTCCGTTGAGGCGTACGAGCACGCGTCTGAGGAGCAGCGGGAGTGGTCGAGTGAGGCGGAGCACGCTTAGGAAGCACGGGTTGCAGGGCCTGAGCCGCCGACTTCGTCTTTTCTAAGCGATCGCGCTGTACTTCCAGCGCCTGGCCAAACAGAGCATCGGCGGAGATGGGAGCATTCAAGAGATGCTTCTTCTCCTTCTCCGGCATGGAGGAGAGGTTCAGCCAGAGATGCCTGTCGAGGACGATCAAAGAGCCAAGGGAGCGCCCGTCGGCTTTAATGGCCGCCCGGATGGCCAGTGAAGTGAGGGCGGTGATTCTGCGGAGCTGGTGGACGGTTAGTTCCGAGTGCTCTGCAGCTAGATCTGCCACCAATTCCTCCGCCAAGGAGGAGAGGAGAAAGGCGGTGTTCATCGCCCTTATCGCCTGGCCTGTACAGATAAAGGCTTTCGTGGCGAGCTTCTCCGTGCGTTGACACGGCTTGGAGGGGAGCTCGGGAGGCAATGTCCAGGTGGTGGCAGAGGCTGGTGCAAGACAGCCAGCGACCGCATCCTCAACGCGAGGAAGCTGTAAGAGGCCAATGGCGCCCGCACTGTCCATCGCGTAAAACGCCGCGTGTCCCTGGATAGGGGCAATGGCGGCGTAGGGAGCCTCCCAGGAGCCCTGCGCGTCAGCCACAACCGTGGGGTGAGCAGGGAGGGGGAGAGCGTCCGGAGAGGGAAGCGCGCCGGAAAAGGGGTCGAAACGCCCTTCCGAATAGCGCTGAGGCCGAGGCAGGCCTAGCCTGTTAGCCACCTGTGTAGCCAACAAAGCTAGCTCAGAAGCTAACTGGGTGGCGTGGGTCTTCACTATCGGTGGCACGTCCTCGACCGTAGCGCCTTTAGTGTAGAGGAAGGAAGACAGCTCCTCTTCATCCACGGCCTCGATAACTGGTTCGTCATCGTAGTCGCCCTGAGGCGGCGTGGTAGCTGCGCGGGCAAAGGCAGCGCCGACGGAGCTAGCAGGGCTAGCGTGGTGGGCCGCGGTTAGCTGGCTAGCTGGTAGCAAGCTAGCCTCTGAAAAGCTAACCGACGGTCGAGTAGCCACTGAAGACCGATCAATGAGCCCAACCGGGTGCGGGGACGCCGGGGAAACATCGATAGCCTGGTGGGTAACAATACCCCTGGCGCCAGCGGGGGAAGAGCCCGCCCCTGTAACACCAGTGGAACCCACGAAGAATGCCGCTCTGTTGGCGATAGCGGCAAAGATCTGGCCGCAAAAAGGCGAGCATAGCATGCTCGCTCCCCATACAGATGAAACAGATGGCATGGCGGTCGGAGATCGCCATCGGACGGTCACAATCGGTGCAACGACGAGTAGCCATCTTGCGTCTCGTAGTACCAGAAGTCAGGGACCGGCGTGAGCACTTTGAGCAAGATGGAATCCCTCGGAGAGCTTTGAAAAAAGCTGTTGAGTTGGGCTTTCAAAAAAGCCGTTGGTTTTTTGAAATATTTGCAAAGGCAAACGAAGACGACTCAGAACACACGCAGTAAGCGAGGTGAAAGAGGCAAAGAGGACCTGAAGCGTAAGCGCAGTCAATATATAGACTTTCTGACGTCACGCAGGGCTGTCTAAGTAGTTGCCTGCGCGCGTCAGTGCGCTTACTGCCCTTTTTCAAAGGGTTGGTTTAAAATGACTTCAGAAAAGCAGGAGATGATAGGCATCATCCACTCGTACGTTTCGGCTTCGAAACGAAAGAGAACTCCAGGATCCAACGACTTATCATCTTTGACTTTGCTTTTCAAACGTTCTGAAACAAAGAAAATTCAGTACTGCTACTCCTTCAGTGATTCAATTAGAAGCTATTCCCACTCATACTGTCTCCAGTGAAGGCACATTATGTCAAATTACAAGCAATTTGTTGTATAATTGGAAACAACCTTCAATCACCAACCAGAACTTGGAGTTCTTTCAAGGCCTCCGTCTGCATTTAATATGTGTAGGGGAAAAAAGCCATTCTGAGAATTATGTGCACTAAAAAAAAATAACACCTTTAATCTCTATATTTAGCGCAAGAAAGTTTCCTTTTTGCACGGGCATGTGCCAGATCCCCGTGTGCCGTCTGACAGATGGGGAGCGGCTGCAGACTTGCTCACAAATAGCGGCTGCCAGATCTGAGGAGGCTGACCTTTTCTTCCCGTGCTCCGCATCACCTGAAGCACAGGAGCTCTCCAGCAGCCTTTTGCCACTCCACACCTGACATGCTGCCTGTCCAGCGTTGCACATGGCAGGAAACAGTGACCTCCAGGCTTGCACTGAATTGCAACACTCTTTGACAGACCTCCTCTCTACCTGCTATGCATTCTGGAACAGTGAGGGAAAAAATCCTGTCGGGTCAAATGTGACTGACTTTTTTGAGAGTTCACTGATACACTACTTATAAAATTCAATGTGAATTCACATTTGATTAATAACGAGAGGATTATGATTGTTATTACATTATGTTAGTAAATGCCAATTGTCATTGAACTGTGATACTGTACATTAAATATTATTATCCTATGAAAAGACTAAATGTGGAAAAAAAGGCTTACTTGTTTTTCTCAAACTCCTGCCTTTGGCACATTGTGCACAAGGTATTCTGCACAACAGAAGGCACGCCTGCCGATTGTCGGCAAACGTGAATGACAATGCACATAAAAAGGGCTGATAGCAAATGAGTGAAAAGGCGCTATAGCCTCGCTGTTCTCATTGAGATAAATGCATTGAAACAGGCTCTCCTGAGTCTCTGAAGTGGTCCATGGATGGTCGGCGCATGAAAGCAAAGACATATTGTTCCCTCAGCAATTTCTTTTCCTCCCAGGCTCTGGAGTCTCACTTCGGCGCTTGTTCGCCCAAACAAAAACAAGTGAAACTAACGAAGGAAAGTTTCCACCTGAGTGGATGGGGTGGTGGGACAGGCAGCCCATCAATCTGGAGAACGTGTGTGTGTGTGTGAGTGTGTGTGGCTCATAAGCACTCGTGACAGACGGGAGACTGGAAACAATGCCTCAGCTCAGACGTGACAGGCATCGTATTGTATCGCTGTGAACGGGCCAGCATTCAGCTTTGCCTCGAATCTATTTCTTCAGCCCTCCCACCTATTCTCTTTCTCGCCTTCTCTCTCACTCTCTGCCTTTTGTTTGTTTTTTCATTTGGTACAGTGGACAGATGTAATTTGTTAGACACCATCAGGAAAGTTAGCATTACAAGAGAGAAAGTCGCTCAGGTATGAAGCGCCAAAGGAATTTGTCAGTGATTTTTTTTTTCCCGGTCTGTCTTTTTTCCCCGCTTTTTTTTTGGTCTTTTCACTCAGCTGTCAGTCAAAATAAGGGTTGTGAGCCAGCACGAGTGGAAGCAAGACCAATTGAAGAACATCCCTCATTCCTATGCTCTCAGCTCCGTCAATGCCTTATCTCTCCTCAGGTGAGCAACGGTGGGGTAAGTCAGGAGAGAATCAAGGCTCTGCTCCACTCCCTCTCCCCCACATCTACCCCTCCTCACCCCACCCCAACCCCACACCACCCCACACCCGTCCCCATCCCTTCCCCACCAATCACACGGCTCCAGTCAAGGAGCACCGTTTCCATCGCCACGGGGACATCTGTTTACGTATGCCATCCATTCCCTCGTTCATTCTGTCTCCAATGACACTCCAGTGAGCCATTACGGATTGCAGAGTTTTCACAGGCATGAATCCAGAGCTGGCATATGCCACCCTCAATGGAGCATCGCAGCCGCTGATCCACTCTGCGGCTCCAACAGATAGATAATGTTGTCATTACAACTCCATAATGGGCCAATATTGTTTGAGCGTGCAGCACAAGGGCATAGCCATCAAATCAAGCTTCTGTTGGTATGAAGGTATGGTGAACTTTTCCCCCCAACTCCCCCGCTCATGGAAATAATAACGGCTTTAATGAAATATCTCGGTGTATACATTTTGCCAGTACGATAGCATTCATTTTCTTGTTGCAGCAGTGTGTTTCGAGGCTAATATCATTCAGAGTGCAACTTTTGCTCTTTTCTAATTAGCTCAAAATGCTCAAAGGCCATATAAATTTGTTCTCTCTGAGTTGGAAAAAAGAAATAATAATTGAGAGTATTATTTTCATTCTTAATTAAGTGGCTAAGGCTTCTTACAAGTGTAAAAAATTTAATCCCTTCTCTAAATCCCATATAATTTAATGTGAAAGAAATCAAATAAATAAGAGTGGGCTCGGCTCCTCCATTTTGCCTTGTGAAAGAGGGTTTGATATGGGTGATTAGGTGAGTGTGGCGTGAAAAAGCCCATTACGCTTCTGTGGTGTCATCAAAGTGCTCCTGGGCACTGGCACTGCAGCCCCTGTCGTAATCCAACCCTAATACCGTTCCCCTATTTATCCGTCTGGGGTGGGAGAGCAAGCGACGGGCGGAGAGGTACGTGAGAAAGAGAGAGAGAGAGAGAGAGAGGGAGGGAGAGGCACGGGGGCAGGCACGCTCCCTGATTGATTCTTATCCAGCCGAGGAGATTGAGACTGATAAATGGCAGGGTAATGAGAGACAATTATCAGATACGATAAGCTTAATTAGGAGGGAAAACATTTTCTCCGAGCGGCGACGGTCACGTGGCCACCACGCGTACCCTCGAACGAGGTCCACTTGGGTCCGTGGCGGCTGGGTGCGAGGCTAGCGTGGGTCTGTTGGAGGGGTGGGGAAGGGTGCGGGGGATTGGAGAGGGTTTTTGGTGATATGCTTGAACTGCTGCCCGGCTCCATGGCTGCTTTGCTTTGCCACTTTCATCATGCAAAAAGTTATTGGTGGTGCCTGACTTAAGCGATACCTGCGATTGAATTTCTGATAGAAACTCAATTTCCAGGAGTTATCGATTCGAGGGGTTTCTTCATTACAAAATCGCTAAAGCTTAACGGTGTTAGGTTAGATTGACAGCTGGATGGGTGAAGCGGCCGCGTGGTCTGGCTGATTTTGTGTGTGTGCAAGAGACCAGTCCTCACCTTTCATTGCGCATTCCAGTGCTTTATATGCCACATGAGTTTGTGAGTGACAATGTTACATGAGAGAGTTGAGTGAGGGAGGTGATGTAACATAGGGGTTGTGGCCGTAGAAGTGAACATTTTGCCCTTTGAACATATAGTCCTGTTCACTGCCTGTCTCCTCTCTTCTCGCCAACTTTTGACTGTAAGCACAGTTTAGCTCATCTTTTATTTGACAAAGAAAAAGAAGAAAGGGAGAAAAAAAGCTCTGTTTCAGAGCAGTTTCCATGACAACGTGTCTGAACCCTATAGCAAATGACTAAGGTGAAAGCCCCAGCTGTGTGCGTGTTTCTCTGCCGAGGTCGCCGTTGGAGCATGGAGCTACACGCTTGTGGTCGCGCTGCATTATACTGTGGGCAACGTCAATATCTGATGCCATTTCTGAGAATATTATCCGTCACTGCTAGCTCAGCACTGGATGCCAGGCTGGACACTAATGGACATCCACTTCATCTCACTCTTCTCTCCCTCTCTCTTTCAGAGCACAAAGACAGTAGCACCCGCTTTCATCTCCAAGAACAGTCATTCACAACCTTTTTTAAACAGATCTCAAAGACATAAACAATCTGTTTTTACAGTCGAAATGACACCAAACAGTAACAATGCAACAGGCAAACTAGTGAAAAAATATAGTCACAAAATAGTGAAACTGGAGGGTTTTTTTCCCAATCACACTGGGATGTATGTTATATGGCATTTTATATCATCAAAATCAAACAAATAGAATTTTCTCTCTGGCTGTTATTTGTCCCACAGAGTTACCTAGGATGGGTTTTCATGGACAATAGCCTTTTCATTCCAAGCTAATTTCATGGAGAATGACTTCTCAATAGAACATTTGCGCACCCGCTGGAGAGGCAGGAAGTTGCGGGCCAGCGTCTTTCCTTTCTGCGGTGTGGATTTAACGTCGAGTTTGAATATATTGCCTGTTTCTTATCACATGTACAGACAAACACTCTAGTTCAATATTACAGTCGGGGCAAAGGACGATGAGAGGTTCAAATAGGCTTTTGTACAGTAAGAGGTGAAACAAAATAGCGGCATGCCTTTCCTGTGATCCGAAGATGAAATAAAAGGTTAGGCCTCTCGTCTTCATTATGGATGAATGTGAATGCATAATTCACTGTTTCCTCACTCAGAGCGATTGCAAATCATCATGCTTCAAAGAGAAATCCAGAGTTTGCGTCAGTCTTCCCTCTGCTATAATGCTATGTGTCTATGGGTCCGGGCTGATTTTGGATGTCAGTGGGGATTTAATGCAAAACAAGAGAGAGGTAGAGGATGGAGAGAGAACGTAGTGAAACAAGAGAGAGGTAGAGGAAGAGGAGAGACGTAGAGAAACAAGGGAGAGGTAGAGGGGGGTACTTGTGCTGAGGGATAAAGAAAAAGGTATCCATCTTTTTTTTTCATTTAAATCTTTCACTGGAGGTACAGATGAACTCCTTAATAATGGATAATTGTCTCCTTTTAGCTGATTTAATTGCAAATCTACAATATTATTCTTCACAAAAAGAATACATCTGGAATGGCCATTTTCAGTAAATATCTGAGAAAAGAAGAATCCTTGTGAATTGACCTGTTTGTAATCTTGCTGATTGGTTTACCCTGAGAACTTTCCCATATAAATGAAAGCTCTAAGCAAAAGTTCTACCAGGAAGACTCTAAGCGTTACGTCACTAATTGTTTGTCCAATCATATGAACTCACCTGCTTTATAGACCCGCCTAACAGTTTCACTCTTGCTGTCGCAGGCTCAGTGTCCGAAATCAGTTCGTTCTCTGTTGCTCAACCAGTGATGTCTCTAAACAAACAAGCTCGTGTAGACTTCGATTCGGATGAGGATTTTATTCCTCCATCCCCAGCTTATTCCCTTCGGCGTAGTACGTGCTCAAGACAACGCTCCCCTAGGGACACCTTCAGTGAGGCCGCGTTGTTCCAATCGCTGACATCTCAGGGCATCCCGGTGTCTAGCGACCTCGCAAAGGTCGACCTAGTCCAGCTGGCTGATTCAGTTCTGGGTTGTCCCGCGAATCCACTGGCGCTTGTCTCGTGTCCCGCTCCCCCACAAAACTCCGAAGTCTCCCCCAATCCCCCTTCCCCTCGCAAGCAAACCAGGAAGCGCGGGGCAAAAGCAGCGTCTACCCAGCCGGCAAAACGCTCCAGGAAGACGGACAAACCCGCTCCTTCTCAGGATCCATGCTCCCCTCAGTTAGATCCAGCGCTTTTAAATGCATTGCGTGCTATTTCTGACTCCGTCAGTGGATTATCTCAGCGTATTGGATGTTTAGAAGCTGCTCAAAATATTCAAAATTCTGCGCCTGCCACGCTTTTTCCCAACTCCCCTTCCTTCCCCCTCGTGGCCGACGGACCTTCCACCTCCTCTCAGATATTCCCTGGTGCCACGTCAGCTCTGCCCTCAGTCGCCGGCTTCACTTCTCTCTCCGCTCCAGCCTCCGCTGCTCCTCAGCCACTTTCGGCCGCCACGTCAGCAGTGCCCTCAGTTGCTGGCTTCACCGTGCCAGTAGCCCCAGCCTCCGCCGCCTCTCAGCCATTCCCGGCGGTTTCGTCTGCTCTGCCCTTAGTTGCTGGCTTCCCTACTCCCTCTGCTCCGGCATCCGCAGCTCTGCCAGCTTTCAACTTAACATCTGCAGTCCCGCTGAGCCTCTAGACAGACGATTCGTACCACCAGCTGCGGCTTCAGTCTCCCAAACCCTAAGATCCAACATCATTTTAGGTAAAGACATTAACCTGGCCGCCTTGATGCTCCCCTCTCCACCAATCGAGCGGCAGTTGGTGAATTGCGGAGATGTCTCCGTCTTTCTAAAAGCAGCTGATCCTAGGGCTTGCGCGCAACCTCTCGTTTGGGGAATTCGTCATAGCTTTTGGAATTTACAGAGACATCCTTTGCCAGGCCTATCCAGAGCGCAGAGTCGAAATGGATTCATACCTGGCGATGATGGCTGATTTTAATCAGCGTTACGGTGGCACACTGTTTTACGAATATCACAAATCGTTTTCTGCCAAATCAGCCATGTTTATCTCTATGCATAACACTCGTCTGGACTGGTCAATTACAGACAGTGAGCTCTTGGTGCGCCATTTCGGCGGCCATAAGGCGCTAGCTTGCGCCATCTGCAGTTCGTTTGGACACACTGCTCCTTTTTGCCCTAAAACCGTGCCTGGCGGTTCTCAGTCTGCTGTCCAGGATGCTGAAAATGTAAGCCCAAGGGCTGATAAGCATGGCCGTCACGTTTACTTGTTTAACGGCGTTCCCATTTGTAATAATTTCAATGAATCTGTCTGTTCCTTTTCACAATGTCGTTTTTCCCATATTTGCAGTATCTGCAAAGACCCCCACCCCAAATCCGTCTGCCCGCGTCGCTTGAGACCAGCAAGGCGAGGAGGAGCCCAAATTCCCTCCAAAAAATTCTAACCCTTCACCTCTCTACCCCCGTTAACATCCCTGTCTTGTCTAGTTATCTGTCCTCTCATCCCGATCCCCCTTTTGTCAATTTCCTCATCACGGGTCTTTCCCAAGGGTTTTGTGTGGGTGTTTTGTCACAGTTGTCTTCCACATTCGTTGCCAAGAACCTTCAATCCGCTTTGGCGGAACCGGAGGTTGTCAACAAGCTCCTGACTAAAGAAGTCAATAAAGGATATGTGGTTGGCCCTCTCAGTAAGCCTCCTTTCCCTGTTTTCAGAGTGAACTCTTTAGGTGTTGCCACCCGTCGGTACTCTGGTAAAAAGCGCCTAATTTTCGATATGACGTCCCCGCATTCTTCCTACACCTTGAGCGTTAACGAATGCATTCCTCTGGCCCCCTTTCTCTCTACTACACCTCTGTAGACAATGCTATCCAGCTCATTAAAGTCGCATGTACCGGTGCCTGGTTAGCTAAGGCAGATATTACAGATGCCTTTAAAGTATTGCCCATTCACCCCCTCGATTGGCCGTTGTTCTGCGTTAAATGGCAGGCAAAATTTTACTTCGCGGTCAGATTAACCTTTGGCTGTCTTAGCAGCCCTCATTTGTTTAATTGTTTATCGGAGGCTTTGTGTTGGATCCTACTTAACGTCTGTTGGCTTCCATTTGTTTTGCATTTGCTAGACGATTTTTTGCTTATTGATTTTCCTTCGCGCCGCCAGTCCACTATCCTGGACTCTCTAAAGCATATATTCAGTGACGTAGGCGTCCCTCTATCTGTCGAGAAAACTATCGGACCGACTACCTCTCTGGAATTTCTCGGTATCATCCTCGATAGTGTTAAGATGCAGGCCTCTCTTCCTGCGGAGAAACTTGCTCGCATTATCTCTATCCTATCATCCTCTCTAGTCACTAAACGCGAACTTCTCTCCCTTCTGGGCCATCTAAATTTCGCAATGCGTATCATTCCTCAAGGTCGTTCTTTCATTTCTCGCCTCCTCTCTATAGCCCATTCAGTCGGGAATTTACGCGATAAAGTGCGTCTCGACGAGGGTTGCAGGTCTGATATTAAATTCTGGTCGCTACTCCTTTCTAATTGGAACGGCATTTCTTTTTTCTATAATGATGCTCCCGAAACGTCGGATTCTCTTAATCTGTTTACGGATGCTGCCCCCTCTGCAGGTTTTGGGGGTTATTTTAACGGGCATTGGTTCTCGGATTCGTGGCCCAAAGATTTCCCTAGCCTCGGCTCCTCCTCCATCGCAATCCACAAACTGTACCCGATCGTGGTTGCAAGCGTACTGTGGGGTGAGGCCTGGTCGTGTAAACGCATAACACTGTTCTGCGATAATGAGGCAGTAGTATACTTGATTAACAAAGGCCGTTCCTCCTGCCTGCATATCATGTCTCTATTAAGACGCCTGACATGGCAGTCCGTCATTTGTAATTTTATTTTCAGAGCAGAACATGGCCATTTCAATGCTGTCGCTGACGCTCTTTCTTGTTTCCGATTCCAGGAATTTCGTCGCCTATGCCCTTCAGCAGACCAGGATCCATCACAATGTCCACCTCTACCTGCCCTGCTATTGGATTAGATCGCTTAGATCATTTAATGGATTCCGTCAGATATTTTATGTCTAAAGGTCTCGCACCCTCCACTCAGAAGTCCTACATCTCTGCCTGGTCTTGGTACTGTCATTTCTGTTCTTCTCTCAAACTCTCTATTTTTCCCGTTTCTATTCCTACTATTTGTGCCTTTGTTACCCATAGTTTTCAGTCACGTCATTTTAGCCTTTCTTCCATTCGAAAGATCCTAGCTGGGATCCAATTCCATGCTAGACTTCGAGACCCTGGTTTCCCTAGTCTGTTTTCGTCCCCTGGTGTTCGTCTATTGCTTAAAGGGATCGTTAAGTCTATGCCTAAGTTTCCCGATAAGCGCTTGCCTATTACTCTAAACGTTTTACACAAACTGGTGTCTTCCCTTCGCACTGGGTTTTTTAATCCTCATCTAAATGTCCTTCTCGAAGCACTTTTCCTTTTGGCATTCTTTGGCTTTCTGCGTCCTGGGGAGTTTACCGCTCCACCACAACTCTTTATACCATCTCGGGATCTGACACTCTCTGATATCTGCTTCTCCGCTTCCTTTTACACGCTCTTTCCCAAACACACTAAAACAGATAGCACTGGCACTGGCGTGCACGTCAAGATCTCTAAATTAGACGGCTTTCTCTGTCCTTTCAACGCTATGCTTAAATTCCCATCCCGACTCTCCCCTCTTTATCCTCCCCAATGGGCTGCCTATGACCAAAGAGTGGTTTCGCTCGCATCTGGCCGCTGTGGTCAAGAGCTGCAGCCTTTCTCTGGACTCTTATCCGGTCACTCCTTCCGCATCGGAGCCGCTACTGTTGCTGCAGAAAAAGGTTTGCCCGAATCGGCAATTAAACGCCTCGGGAGATGGTCATCATCTGCTTACGAGTCCTATATCAGACCGGATGAACGCCAAGTTCTCGCAGACCAAAGGATTATCTCTATAAACTAAGGTAAATCATAACGCATCTCTGGCGGTGGTTTTCTCGGATTCGCTCCGGGTTTTCTAATAATCAATATTACACAACCTGTTCCATTCACAGTCCTTTGTCACGTACACGCTTACGTCAATTGCTACAAATGCCATGTTTTGTATGAGCCATAAACTTTGTTTTGCGAGTACCCGAGTCAAGTCCGCTACTTTCAATGCTTGTCATTCTCTCATGCTCCATGCCATTATCGTTGAAATGAATGAGCTTTTCTATTTACACGACACGAATGATTACTTTGCAAGTTCCTCGCTCGTAGTCTAAATGCATTATGTATAAACGCATAAATGCTCCGAGAGCTATAATTTTGTGGTCTCGTTTGTCCCTTCATGACAGAGCTCCGAGAGCCCAAATTTCACTTGTCTCCTTATGTCTGAGCTCCGAGAGCTCATATTTCATTTGTCTCTTCATGTCAGAGCTCCGAGAGCTCTCGTTTCGTTGTCTCTTTATGTCTGAGCCTGATGGCTCAAATTTTGTTTGTCTTTTATGTCCGAGCTCCGAGAGCTTAAAATTTGTTCGTCTCTTTATGTCTGAGCCCCGAGAGCTCAAATTTTGTTTGTCTTTATGTCTGAGCTCCGAGAGCTTAAAATTTGTTCGTCTCTTTATGTCTGAGCCCCGAGAGCTCAAATTTTATTTGTCTTTTATGTCCAAGCTCCGAGAGCTTAAAATTCGTTCGTCTCTTTATGTCTGAGCCCCGAGAGCTCAAATTTTGTTTGTCTTTTATGTCCAAGCTCTGAGAGCTCAAATTTCGTTTGTCTTTTATGTCTGAGCTCCGAGAGCTCAAATTTCGTTTGTCTTTATGTCTGAGTTCCGAAAGCTCAAATTTCATTTGTCTTTATGTCTGAGCTCCGAGAGCTCAAATTTCGTTTGTCTTTATGTCTGAGTTCCGAGAGCTCAAATTTCGTTTTTTATGTCCGAGCTCCGAGAGCTCTAATTCCAATTGTCTTTTATGTCTGAGCTCCGAGAGCTCTAATTCCGATTGTCTTTTATGTCTGAGTTCCGAGAGCTCTAATTCCGTTTGTCTTTTATGTCTGAGCTCCAAGCTCATATTTCGTTTGTCTTTTATGTCTGAGCTCCGAGAGCTCAAATTTCGTTTGTCTTTTATGTCTGAGCTCCAAGAGCTCATATTTCGTTTGTCTTTTATGTCTGAGCTCAGCTCAGCTCCTTTCTTCATGTATGTCTTTTAGCATTAGTGTAAACCCTGTAGCAGATTATTTTATCTGCGCTTTTAATCTCTTTATCTCTTAACGTGTTCTCTTGTTTCCATACAGAAGACCCATGATTCTCTTCGATATCGGTGGGTAATCTTTTTCTCTATTTTGGGGGTTTTCTTATTTTTGGGGAAGGAAATCTGATTAAATATTTGTCCTCTATTTTAATTCTCTCAGTCTTAATGGAAGAAATGAAAGCTCTAAGCGAAAGTTCTACCAGGAAGACTCTAAGCGTTACGTCACTAATCGTTTGTCCAATCATATGAACTCACCTGCTTTATAGACCCGCCTAACAGTTTAGCTCTTGCTGTCGCAGGCTCAGTGTCCGAAATCCCCTCCACCGCCAGATGGGTCCCTGTCCTTTGTCCAGGGGGGAAGGCTCCGCCCCCTGCCCGCTTGAACCAGGCAGGATCTGCTGAGTCAGGATAAGCCGAATCCTGGACCATGGACTGGGCCTACGCCAAATATTGTTATTGTGTATATGCTGTAATCTAATCAGTGAATCTGATTAAATATTTGTACTCTATTTTAATTCTCTGAGTCTTAATGGGAGAAATGCATTCCTTTGAAAGTCAGTTTTCCATGGTAGGATTTTAAACGAACCAAGAGACTAAATGACAAAATCTGACACGTCCTGTAGCCTACTGAATGCCCAGCCAGAATGTGAATACATTTTCATAGGATTGTTAGAAAGAGAAAATAATGTACATGCTGAGCTACTTCAAAGGCCTCAATTAAAAACATATCTTCAGTCATCTCAATAACATTAAAACTCATAATTCTGAATATCCCCTGGGAACATACACAGTTTGATTTACCACTCCTGTAATCAACTTACCATAATTAAAATATGCACAGTCCAATATCAGAACAGTGTAATGCCTGTATTATATATATTTATATATGTATGTATAATAATGATTTTTTTCTGCATAGGATAAGCCACAGAATAAGCCAGCAGACTAAAGGTGTGATGTGCTGCCCCTACCCCCAACGAAGCGCATCCCTGCACATACCATGAGTTCCTTACGAGCATTTGCTTAGTTTTTCTTTCTTTGCTTAGACCATTTGCTGTTTAAACTCTCTGGTGGCAAAGCGACGCTTAGTTTCTGTGGGAATTTCACTTTTTCGAAGAATGAAACTTTCTCCCTGCGCACTAGAGATGAATATCAGTATTCTAACCTGAAGCGAAACCATGATTAATTGCTAGTCGGCACATTTTTGGCACCGGGGTAATAAGCAGGACTGGAGTACTTAATTCAAACTTCCTTCAGCTCCCAGCTGCTGTATGCAAATACATTTCTCCTTATGTGTGCACTACATTAGAATGACCCATAGAAAATTGAATTTGGATAGTTACATGCATAAGTACTGAGCTTATTTCCAATGGAGGTTAATTTTCTAACATGGAAATCTGTCTGTGGCTGTTTGACTCTGTGAGCAAATAGCCTTTTCTGGAAGCTCCCCTGTGCCTTCCCTCTCCGTGTCTCTCTCTCTCTGTCTCCCTCCAAAATCTTTTCTCTGTGGCCTCTGATACAAGCTGCAGAAATCGCTTTCATCATCATGGCTTCTGGACACGGCAGATGAAATTAACTTCTTTTATGTCATTACAGCAAAAGTGGAAACATTCAGAAGGAACACTCTCCATGCCCCAGCATTAGGGTAAAAGAGAGAAGGACTGCCTCTTTGTATGGGGTTGCAATCTGCAGATAAACACATGTTACATAAACATAAGATGATTTTTTTTTTTAATCGCACCTTAGTGTGCCCTGTTTCCTCTTTAATTGCACCATGACCTTGGCCATTGACCTTGGCCAGTAGTTCACATAAACACATACAGTATCACAAAATACAGCCATGACTTCAAATTGTAAAGACATATGCTTTACTTTGTTATTAAGCCAGGGAGCAGTGTGTGTGTGTGTGTGTGTGTGTGTGTGTGTGTGCAGTGGTAGTAATAGTAGTATATCTGAACCCACTATATCTGTATGCAAATGTTTAGGCATGCGTTGAAAGCTTAAACTGTGTTTTTGTCTAAGAGTCTAAGAGTATGTGTCACAGTGGACTTACTTTTATTTGTGTATGTGTGTGTGTGTGTGTGTGTGTGCGCATGTGTGTGTGTATCCGTCAGTGTGAGCAACATGCTCCGAGAGATTTCCTCCGTGGCTGAGTGCACAGTGGACTGGCATCTGAGGGCTTATAGGCTCAGAAGACTGGATATCAACTCCATCACCGCCAGTCATGGACGCTTATTGTTCTGAGCATCAGCGGATTATTCCTGCCCTCCCCCCACCCCCCCTCCCTCACCCCCACATAGAGGGCGGCTAGTCGGAGGGGACGGACGGCCGTCTCCAGCTGCCACGCTCGGCGGCCTGTGCAATTACAGGTCTCAACTCCTAAGACCGTCTCGACCCGGGCCGACCCGCTCTGCCACTCCCGCCAATCCCGCCCGCCACTCAGGCACAAAATGACCTCCCCGGTGCAGACCCATCTTTGCCCACATCTCTAATTGTTTATGTGTCCAGCAAAACTTCGACATCACACAGACCACTGACAAGGATGATGGAAATGCCGCCAGATACATTGTTCTAACCGTCTCGTCAAGGCTCACACAAAAAAACCTCCACAAAAGCAGCAACAAAAAAAAAAAAATCAGGCTTCTTACATTTCCGTCATGAACTTTGGTGACATTTATATGTTTTATTTATGAACACTACAGGTTATCCTCTGGCCCAGATTCCTTACCTAGTAACCAGTAACTAGGCCCCTGAAGTTAAACAAAAAGCAAATGTGTGTAATAATTCAGGTCTATTTGCAGTATAATTTCTGTATCTTTCCCTCTTGGCCATCATTAGGGGAAAGCCATAAGCTTAGTACTGCAGGAGAACACATACTGCAGTTTCTCATGAGAAGTGTTATGGAGCATCCTTAATATATCTATACCCTGTCATGAATATTGCATTTCCTCCGGTGTTGGTCCACACTCACACACCGCATCTCTTCATCTGAAGGCCTTCTCACTGTATGCTGTCAGGGGACAGGGTGTACGTTTGTGTGTTCATATTCACAATCTTAATCCACTGGAGATATACACATAGGACCCCAGATTCAGGGCTCATTTAGCATTCATAGCATTCAGAGCTTGGAACACACACACGCACACACACACACACACACATACACACACAGTACACACAGACACACACACACCTCCCTCTGATCAGGCCGTACTGGCAGCGGGAGAGAGGATGAGCTGACATTCTGCAGAAGTCTATCTGTGAGCTGGGAGCAGAGCAGAGCATACCCCACCACTGGCTTTACTGTCAGACCTTCCTTTAACACTCATTCAGGTGCCCTGTTTTAGGAGAGCAGTCAGGAAACCAACACTATCAGGAACAATTTAACTGTAGAGAATAGGCTTTGTTTTGTTTTTAATTATTTTGAGTATTTATTTGTTAATTCCATTACTTCTTATTTCATTTATTTATTCCATTATTTGATTTTGTATACTTATTGATTTTTTTTGTATTTTTTCACAATTAATTTTATTAACTTTTAACACTTTTGACACTTGTCTTAGATAAGTGACATAAATGAATAGGCTTAAGTTAGTAGTTGTAGTGTGTGGTTCAGTGCAGTTACGTTTGACAATGGAGCCATGAGGGTCAGGAAAAGGTTGCAAGGCTTGGACTGGACCTAACTCAAATAAAATGTGAGCACATAACAACGTCTATGCGTGAAATGGGATATTGCTCTTAAATTCTCCTCGGAGGATTCATCACTTGAAGACTAATCAGGCAATTTAGTCTTTCTCTACGCCTTAGCAATTTAGTTCACGGGGCAAGTCTGCTCTGGCCCCCCTCTCTCTTTGACCAGCGCAGCTCTTGATCTCTGAAGGGGCTCACAGCAGGTGAAGGAGGGCCGGAGGCAGCAGGTTGTTCACCCAGGCAGCCTCCCATCTATTTTAAAGAGGAGAGAGGGAAGAAGAAAAAGAAGCAGAAGAAAAAAAAGCTTCTCACTGTTTTTTTTTTCATTCTGCTACAAGTGATTCTCCGTGTACGACTATTTTCATCCTCCGTGCGTGCGTCTTTCCTTTCCATTCCCTGCCTCCTTATCTCCCGTTCGCCAGGTAATTAGTTTCTTTGCCGTCGCTATGGCAACAAAAGAGCTGAGCCATACCCGCCCGCCATCCATTATTTCTGCCGAGCGGTCGGAGGCGAGCGAGAGTAAAAGTGTGCGCCGCAGCGGTGGCGACGGCAGCGGCGTTCGTGGAGCAGATGAAAGAAGCGCGGACACTCCAGAGAGAGAGAAAGAGAGAGAGAGAGAGACATCTGCAGCCATCTTCCACTCAACAGCCCAGCGGTTAGCATAGTGCTATTCACCGCGCATGCCTCCCTATCTCTGTGTCTCGGCAAGAAAACATTTTTTGGGGTCTCAATGGGTGTAAGGATGTTTCTCTGTGTGAGGCTGAGTCTATTTGTCTGTTTGTGTGTGTGTGTGTGTGTGTGTGTGTGAGAGAGAGAGAGAGCACGTGGTACATGACATTGAATGTGTTTATTCCTCAGCAGACCTTCCCTCCCTCATGCCAGACTTGATGTGTCAAAGCAGTATTGACCGCGGATGAATAAAATATCCCTCTTCTTCTCTGTCTCTCTGCACTTTCCCTTCACCTTTCGTCTGCACAGAAGCCCACAAGTCTCTTGTTCCCACAAACATGTTTACGTGCCTCGGCCACCCAGGGATGCAGGGTGAGGCCTCCCACTCTCCGGGTACAAATCTGCCGTTGCGCTCTTCACAAGAGGGAAGAGAAAGAGAAGGCTTGGCAATTCTTCGGCAGCTGTCTCGGTGCATCGTAAGGAGTACAAAGGGTGTCTGAGCAAATTAGGCTCTTTTGAGGCGCGGTGTGTGCAGGAGTTCAGAAAGTTCACTCCTCACTGGCCCCTATCTTCCAACCATACGTACGCACACTCACACACAGAGAAGAGAGGGAAAGAGGGAGAAAGAGAGAGAGAGACAGGGGAGGGAGACAGCAAGAGAGCATGACAGAGAAAGAGCCAGCGAGAGAGAGATGCACAAAATGAAATGTGTCAGTTTCAGAAAAAGGCTTGAAGCCAGCATACCTACTTAGAGCCGAGTAAGTCCACGTAGGCCCAATTATAATGCATATTTTAACTTAGCTTAAATGTGTTGAAATATTCATGGCTGCTCCCCATCTTACCCCTGTGGAGCACAGACGGACAGGTCCGCCAGAGCTGACCTGCAGGTGGCGCTGCTCATCTCTCCCAGGACACACATGCAGAGCATGCCACAGGGGAACCCACTCCAATACACACAGCTTTCCCCACACTCACGGTATGTAGCTTCAGCCTGCCTCAACTTCTACAGGCTCATGTTAGTGGCTGTTTCCAATTCATTGTACACACACACACACACACACACACACACACATCAGGAGCGTGAGAGAGAGAGAAAGAGACAGAGAGAGAGAGGACATGAAAGAGTAATTTATTTGAAATGATAGTTATTAGGCTTGAAAAAAAAAATTCTGACAGATCAATAAGTCTGCCCCCCCTGTTGCGTTTGCCAGTTGTGTGTTAATAGTAGGACATTGTAATTCATTATAAGTCCATATTAAACCAGGCATTAGCATTAACTCTAATCACACTATTACATTTGAACTTCAGTATATTGTTTTAGCCTGTTGGCCTTATTGACTCAAGCTTATACACAATTCTGTGGGTGAAAGGCAAAATATAGCTTCTCTTCTCTTTCTGTACTTTCCCATTCAACTTCAGTTTATACAGAAGCCCAAAATTCTCTTGTTTCTGTTCCCGTCGAGAGCTGTCCTAAGTCTAAACTGATGAGGAGTAGTTCTTGGGAATTAACTGATCTGTGTGTGTGGGGGTGTGTGTGGGTGTGTGAAAGTACACAAACTTATGATACATGTCTTATGTTTGGTTATTTTGGACTGAGGAAACCACAGGTGTACAAATGTTGAAAATGCTGTAAAGCATCATAAATGACTGTGTACTTGAAGACCTGTCCCCATGAAGACCTGACTTAATGCCAGCCTGAGCAGAACAGGTAAACAGAGTTAACAGATCTGAGGCTGACCTCCTGTTGCTAGCGGTGCTATTGCCAAGTCAACTTGTATCGCCATATTGAGCCAGCCATAGTATTTGTACACATAAGCTAAAAAAATGTCTGTGCCCTATGTAAACCAGTCCAAATATCTGCTCGGGGGAGCCGAGAGAGTGTTTGCACTGCTGAAGCACTTCACCTTCAAACTACCAAGCTGGTTACTTAACCTAAAAACAGCATTAAATGAGGGCTTGGGAGACTAACTGGGTATTTGGTTCTTTCATTGACAATACGGATTACTGATGGGATGAAGTAACTCAGTCTTTTAGCATTGTAGGACACAGCCACATACCTCACTAGGTACTACTGTAGGTACTTCATAAGCTCACTAGGTATGTGTGTGTGTGTGTGTGTTGTCAACACAGGAAAGGATATGTCATACGGAGAGAAAAAGAGAAGTGTGATGGAAAAAGAGGAACTGAAGAAAGATGAAGAGAGAGAAGGCAGGTAAGGAATGGAGGGAATAAAGGGAAGAGAGAAAGAAGGAAGAATGAAAAGGAGAGAGGAGGCACTGTATGAGTAGAGGTGAGAATAGTAGAGAGAGGAGGAAGAGGATGAAAGGAGGGAGGAGAGATGGAGCGAAAGACAGAGACAGAGAAAGAGAGAGACAGGAGGCACTGTATGAGTGGAGGTGAAAGGAGTCGAGAGGCAGTCTCCACATGATGCTTAATCATGTCACGCTGAGCAGTTGGCCAGCCCTAGGCGGCAGATGCCACGCTCTCAGGGTGTGATTAATCCTGCAGGAGTCTTCAGGGGGGTGGTGCCGGAAAGTGTGCGTGTGTGCGTGCGTGTGTGTTTGGGAGTGTGGAGGGGTGCACAGCCAAGGAGCACTCAAAAGTGCTACAGGCCAGGGATCATACAGGTAACGGCAGGCTGAGGGTCAGCCAACAGCTGGAGGGGGGCGCGGTCACAAAGCGGAGCAGGAAATCACCTCTCGCACCTCCGTCCGCCTGCTCCCCCTCCTCATCCCTGTCCATCAATCACCCCCTTCTCTCGTCCTTTCATCTCTCCTCTCTTTTCTCCTGACGCTCCCACTCTTTTCATCGCACGCTGCTTCTCTAGTCCCTGCCATTGTTCTCCACCAGCAAGCTTTTACTAATGCCTGTCGCCGTCTTGCACCCCGTGCCTTGTCATGAGAGATCTTATTCGGATGGCTTTCCGAGGTGAGCCGTATAATTGTGTGTCATGTACAGTCATGTGTCACACTGCCACAAGTACAGGCGGTGGCAGGCAGGCGGGTGAATTAAAAAAAAAAAAGAAAGAAAAAAGGTGCCCGTCTTTGAAGGGATGTCGAGAGGAGAGAGGAAGGAGTGGTGCGTATCACCGCTGTCCTCGACTCAAGCTCACACTCTCATTAGCAGAACTGCCGCCTATTCAACAGAGACTATTGTCGGCTTTGAAGGACAAGTTACAATGTTGAAATCTTCATTTGTAAAAGAAAAAAAAAAAAAAAAAAAAAAAAAAAAAAATATATTAAATTTTATATATATAATACATTTCAAAAGGAAAATGATACCTCCAATAGAAAACCAATAATACACTATGGATCTCAAAAAATACAGCTGACTCTTGAACACAGTCCATTGTCTGTCTGAAGGACAGGTAACAACTTTGATACTATAATTTAAAAATGGATGTTGAGATGATATAAAACAATCTTTTTTATTTTATTTTATTTATTTATTTTTTTTCTATCTCCTGAATTATATATTTGTATTTTTATTCGTTTTTTGATTGGTGACAATTAAAACAGTTATTGGATTACCAAAAATGTGTAACACTGAACATGCTTCATGTCTGCCTACCTGACAGATCAGTGAGTGTTGTGACCAGTAGATGGCACTAGAGGAAGGGTCGCTGAAATGACTCTGGCGTCCACACTTAATTGCAGGATTCCTCCTGTATGTGTCTCACGGCTGCCGGCTCCCTCCATTCCTCCCTCTCACTTTCTCTCTCTCTTTCCCATCTCTTTCCTCCTGCCTCTCTTTGAATGCTGGTCAACCTCTTTGTTCAAAGCTATGCTATCTTCTCTGCTTGAGAAAAAAAATATACTGTTTTGAATTTGACAATAAACACGGATACATACTCTCCCACATACACACACACACACACACACATCCAGATGCACACACACTTAACATTGAAACATAGAAAATTGAGATGTAGGTTCACAATACCGTAGTTTGTCACACATACACACACACACACACACACACACACACACAAACACATTCTTGAACCATGGGATTCTGGGACTGTGTGGTCTTCTAAGGACTCTATCAAGTCAGTCTGTCTAATCTAGCAGAACAATTATTCAGTGTAGGATGAAATGCATGTAGATCAATAGCAACCAATACAATCTTTCTCTATCAGTGTCATCCAGTCTCCCACAAACCTCTTCGATTTTTGGAAAACAAAAGAGATGAATCCAATGATCACAGCTTTGATTGAATATGATGGATGGTTTACAATTTGGTTTATTAATTTAGATCAAGCCATGCATGTTCGCTGAAAAACTTGTCCAGTTGTGTCTCTGCATGTTTATGTAACAAATTACATGTACCCATGTTACAGCAATTGGGTTGTTTTTTGTTTATAATTTGTAATTTGTTAAGTAGTTTTTGAAACATTTTACTTTTACACAAATATATTTTGACCCAAAGATTTTACCACAATGCATTGGAGTATCCCTATATATATATATATAAATGCTAGAAAAAGCAATCGGCCTGAACTGAAAGAATATTGTGCGTAATTCCCACTATTTGAATGTTGCCTATTGTTGGATGATGGCTGGTGCCAGGCAAAATATAGAGGTCATGCAGGAGGTTGAGGATTGCCAAGCTGAAAAAATTGAACTCCCGTGGAATTCAATGTTTCTTGATGCATCATTCTGGACTTGAAAAAACAGCCATGCATGAATGTTGAGAATGCTAAGCAGATGGGCAAAACAGAATGACAGGGGAAATATTTGTTCTCTTTCACAGACCTACCTGTTTCCCTGCTGGGCAGGCTAATCACCCCCTTCTTATTAATGTCACTGTATCACTTGTCAAATGCTCCCACAGCACTGCAAGGCTTCACAAAACAATATATTCAGAAGAACAGCTTGTCTGTACACATTACCCCCTATACTAGCCTATTGAACCTCGGTGACCACAGGGCAGTGAACATAACTACAGTACGTTAAGAGAGGAATCATAAGAATTGAATAGACCTACAGTACATTTGATTAAATTAGCCCTATTGGACCGTTGCCTGCTTTTTTATATGAATGTGACCCCAAACATGCAGGCTAATAAAAACAACTTATTAATGTTCAGAGGGCAGGACAGGTAGGGAAAGGTAGGAAAATAAGTCAGCAAACATGACTATGATACATAACTGAATAATAAATAAATGACGGAAGTACAGTATGGCCAAGATGTTTCATTGTTATTCACCATTAGGATATTGAGTAGTAGAGCCACTTTTAGCCAATTGTTATTTAATTATTATATTATTATATAAGTATAATTCTCATAAGAGCCACATAAAGACAAGAAATGTAAAATGACATTTTAAATATATTTTCTACTATAGTTTTAAAAGTAATTTTGCAAGTAACTTGAAACATAGATGGGAATGACAGAAATATTAGGGACAGAGATTAATGCAACTTCTGGTGTTGCAAAGAATTGCTGGTGTCTTTCATTATTTCAACACAAGTGCAGGTTTGTTTTTATATATCGGCTACATTCTTACATCAATTAATCAAATGAAACTAAACACCTTTTACTCATTTTTTTCTTTACTCCGGTAGATAGGTAGTACATTTTAAGCATAGTAATTATACTTTCTACCTAATAACAATTATTCAGTACTTTTCCACCTCTGATGTTTATGGATAGTGTGTGTGTGCGTGTGTGTGTGTGTGTGTGAATGAGACTGTGAAGGACATACATATGTACTACATACCTACTGTATGTGCCTCACCCCTCCCCAACTTTTTTGTTGGCTTCACGACTACGTATTTTTTAAACAAAACTGACATTTGCAAAGGCCTTCCCAATGAGTCACGACAAAGCAGCACGTCCCAGTAATTAGCAAAGCAAAGCCTTCCATCAGCACCAAAGTGGCTTACTGAGGTGGCCACGTGGAAGGACAGACAAGTAGCCACAACTGGGGAGCAGGGAGCACACATTACATGGTGATCAATCCCACATTTCAAATCAAGTTACCTCAGAGGGAGAAGACAAAGGAGGGAGGGAGAGAGAGAGAGAGAGAGAGAGGGGGGGGGGGGGAGTATGCACTCAGACGGACATACATCCTGTGCATTACAGTGGTTCAATGAGCACCTCACAGGTGCAAATGGGTCTTCTGATCTCTGGCTCTAGGGGGGAAAGTGCACTATTGCGTTATCGAGTTCTTATCCAATCAGCCCAGAGAAATCCCATTACCACCATATCCATTTGCATTCGTCTGACAGCCAGACAATGCACAGAGCTTTAACATGACTTGTATACTGAGGTCACACATCATGGGTGTAGAAGTATGCATTAAACCCCGCCTCCCTTTACACACACACACACACACACACACACACAGTTAAATACTAGTTCAATTCAATTAAATTCAATTTTATTTATATAGCACATTTTTACAAAAGGCATGTCTCAAAGCGCTTAACACAAAGATGCCCAATGAGCAACAGGGGCAAGGAAAAGTGTTTTTTGTTTTTACTTGTTATGGTAAAGGACGAAACCTTGGGCAGTTCCGACGGCTCAAGGGGCTTGCCCAACTGCCTAGGGCAGGTTTTCAGTCTCTCAGATGGTGATTAGTCCACTATTATTCCATTAAGTACACATTATAAGAAAATTGTGGTATAAATAAAGTAAGTTCCATCATAATCCCAGGATATAGTCCATTGTCATTAGGTGCAGTCAAGCCATAGTAGTACATAGTTTTTAAATACTAGTACATCGTATTTAACTAGTTATACAAGTTAAATACTTGCATAAATGTCCTAATGGCACACTCTGATGCAAAACACCACACAAGAGAGAGAAAGAAAAAGAGAAATAATATGTCTGAATTACGCACAGTTAAATAGACACACATGCACACATAGCTGGCAGGGAATTCACGTCATAACAATAGTTACCTGCATAGCGGAGGTGACAACATGTAATAAAAAAAATATATTAGCTTGATTTATGTTTTTAGTTCAATTGATTTTAATTAATTCAGTAGCCAGTGAACAGAAGCGTTATTATGAACACAAATTACACTGACAGAGATTTATGCTGTAAATGAACTGGTAGACCTCATTATACACCTTCATAATCTATCACCTATTCAAAATGCAATTAGGCATTATTAGAACAATGACAGAATACAATTCGGAGAATGAAAAATGTAATCAGTTTGAAATTGAAAATCAACCCTAATGCTGAATGGCTCCAATAAAACAAAGCGATCCGTCGAAATTTCATATTACGGGCAGTTTTCTCTGGCAGATAGTGATGACGAGAGAGAGGAGGTCTGACAGGTGGAAGGGATTCAATTTGATCTAAAAGAGAGGGAGATGGTCTAATGGTTCTGTCCTTTCCTCTGAACAACACACATTTTCCAGTCAGCAAACTTTATATCTCAATGTTAATACTTTGACACTTTCATCTCATGGTTCTTTGTCTGTACGGGTGGTGGAGTCCCCAGCTCAAAACTCATACACGCTGAGTGTTTTTTTTTTCTTGCAGCACATTAAAACTGAACACATCAACAGACATCTGGTGGACGTCTGAAACATCAAATACATCCAGAGCAACAACCTATCAAATAGCCCAGAGCAACTACTGAAGAGACTCAATATAGCCACACACCTACTGTATCTATCCAATCTATCCACTGAGAAGGAGACACATGAAATGGTGGAATGGCATTTGGCTGATGGCCACAGCAATCAACAACAGATCACGGGTGACAACTTTAATATTTGTCGATTCTTCATGTACTAATTAATGAGGACCAAACAAGGGGCTGGCACTAGTTGGCTGTGTTCATAGATGCCAAACACAGAAGGACAATGTATGCGTGAGCATGTAGAATAGAACAGGATACTGCAATAGTGGAAGCAGAAAATAAACATTAGTGCACTGAGACATCTTGTCCTGAGACTTGTCCATTTACTGTACATACAGTAACACTAACTCTCGTTACCCTGTGCCAAGACCACTCAACCCCACTTGCCAAAAGGAAAAATAGATCTGTCGAATTTACAAATACATCACCTACAGGAAAGAAAACACCAAAACACATTTCAAACTACAATGTCATTTGGTCCTCTAACTTGAACACAGAACAACTACCCACCAGAGCACAGTGAAAGACTCTAGATCAAAAAAATCTGGGCAATTTACATACTCAGTGAGCACAATCTTGGCATAGAAAAAAGCCGACGCAGGCAGACCTGGCTGCCCAGGCAGGAGAGGCTGTGCCTACACTGCACATTGGGGGCCAGAAACAGAACTTCCCTGGAATGCACCAAATATGAAGAAATTAGTCATTTCCATTAATTAAATTCAGATTAGTCATTTCCGAATTTCCCACATATACAAGAGGCAAGACGGCCATACTAGCCCTTGGAGAGGACAAGGATGTAGCCAACTGCCATTACCTGAGGAATATCCAGGAAGGCCTATACAAAAAACAACAACAACAACAAAAATCAAACCAACTTTGCCTATTGCCATTTTATCTACTTACTAACCTTTGTCTTACTACGTTTCATGCCAGTAAAGCCTTCTTGATTTGAATTGAATTGAACTAGTAAATGGCTCCTTGGTTGGGCAGTGTTGGCTGTCTCAACAAAATTTCATCGCAAAGATTTCAGAAAAGTAAGAAACTTTTTATCTTAACGTTTTGACTGTCAAGACTGAAAAAACTTGACTAAGTGGATCATTAGCAAACCATTTGAGTAGTTCTTTTTAGTAGTGAGAGGGTTGTTTCAAAGTAAGTGTTATCACAGATAAAGTTCGAGAAACACTCTAGATGTCAGCTCATGTTGTGATTGATGGACATCCAGTGGACATCCAGAATGGATGATTGATAGATGGCAAGGAGACACTGACATCTGAAAAACAACTGACATTCTAATGAGATTTGGTTCATTTTTTGCTTGTTTTGTTTCTTTATCTTCACACCAAAACATTGAGGACTGTCTGAACAAACAAAAATACACCACTGAAAGGTCACTGATTTAGTCTATACTTTAAATTGCTTGTGTGTTGAACTTTTTTGCTCTGCGTGGCTAATAGCAGTAATTGAAATGGGTTAACCTTCAAAACTGTGAAAAGCATTCTGGTAAAGAATGTAACCTCATTTCTCTAAAGGTGGACCCTTGGGTTTGGTTGAAAGAAAACAAACTTTATATTCCTACCCTACCCCTGCACCACTGTAAGAGCCACAGTCAGATCGTACAATAGCTTTCCTATAACACCTTCTTAGTTCTTTCAAAAAAAAAAAAAGAAAGCAAAAATTGAAATTCCATGGTCTGCTGTCCGAATGTGATTTCAGGAACTAACCCGTGTTGCCGGAGCGCATGACGACATGGCAACAAACCCTGCATGGGCGTGATATCCCTTTCAACAGCGCTGATAACACAGGTAGCCACTGAGTTGGGGGGATGTGGGTGGGGAAGGTGTTTTGAAGGGCTGAGGGGGATAAAGATAAACACCTGGCCAGTGTGCATTTCCCTGTGGCAAGCTCACCTGAGCTAATCCAGCTTCAAAGGATCCGACGAGGTCCGCCGAGTGCAGCCGCAGCCCCGGCCTCTGAGGACCACAGCATTCAACAGGCTGAGGCCTTATTGTGCATTCACTGGCAGGCCCACGTCCACGCTCCTCCACCTGTATGCGAATGCAGACAGACCGACAGACAGACAGACGAGGAATGAGAGGAGCGAGGGAAGGTGAGAGATCTTGGGTTAGTGGAAATAGGACAAGTTTCAGTGGTACACGTTGCGCGGCAAAAGTAGTGATTGTGAGGCAACTTTGTCACTGATGATAATGCAGGCAGACACAGATCGCAGACACGGTCCGTGAACACTTTCGATCAGTGGATGTGATCAGTGCGTTGTTCTATGGGTGTTTTGAGATTTATCAGCTTTCTTACTTGTTAATGTTAGGTAGCTGATAATTTCTTTTTAACAGTGTTTTTGAGTTACTGTACAATGTCATGTGTTTGAGTTTTACCAGGCATAATTTTTTTTTCTTAATAACTTTTTAAGTATCCAAGCATAAAAAAGCATCTATAAATCATAACGCTGGCCACCATTGTTACATTTACAGCTCTCGTGCAGTCTGATTGGCTGGTGCATGCATTGTCACAGGTCAATTGATCAAATGCTGAACATTTTCTAATTTCACCACAATTCAGTTTGAACAAAATAATAACCTATTACCACAACAAATAGGTTTGATAAAGTATTCGTATTCGTGTGGACATGGCCTTATAAAGTGTCACCCTGATCCTGTTTTTCACTTTCCCTATATCTACAGTTGGCCTATATTAGTAATTTGACTGGAGCAGGATAGTATTCTTTTATAATAAAGCCCCTTATCACAGTAAAACCATCCATACATGCAGACAGTGCAGACATGACCATAACCACTCGTACACTGTCTGGTTTTACTATCTTTGTTTTCTGTTCCTAACCTAGATGAAACTAAATCATTAATAGTTCTGTTTTATGAGAATTCAAATGTCCTAATGTGACTGTTCTAGCAGCAGTGATTATGTAAACCCTGGGTGCTAAATATTGAATGATTAAATAGAATGGTGTGCTGCATGTAGACAGGAGGAGAATGTAGGCATAGCTGTGCTACCTGCATACAAACAATGTTGCTATAGGAATAATCATCTGCATTATTTATGTTTGGATAGCTTTTTATGGAACAAGGCAAGGTCTTACTAACACCCACACATCTGTGTATTTCTCTTCACTTTAACACAGACACACACAAACACACACACACACACACTGCTCTCAGACCCATCTTTTGGGCCTTTGAACTGTCCAGAAAGCATCACAAAGTGTCTGGGGAATAAATAAAGGGTGAAACAGTGCCATATTTCATTCTTCCTCCTGTATTTGAACAGCTGTAGCTAGCTTTTGAATCCATATCTATCTTAATATCCACTTAATGAGTTTTAAAAAGAAAATGAGACATGCAAATATGAGCATGGCTGTTTACTCGGCATGAAAAAAAGACAGTATGAAAATGTGTACTCAAACACTTATCAATCACAGCCTGCAGCCTCGGGTGACCCAAACCCTGTGTTTGTCTTTACACTGAATCCAAAGCAAACATAGTCCCTGACCGACCCTTTGACCACGAAAATAGAGAAAGTGCTCTACATTCCCTGTCCAATTTGTCTTCTCCTAACAGTGTGCTCCCTGTTGGCTAAGGTGTTTATGTAACTCCCCTCTGTCTGTCTGTCTCTCTCTCTCCCTCTCTCTCTCTTTCTCTCTCTCAAATCACATCAGCAAACTCTGACCAAACGCCACGGTCGCTGCACACCAACCCTTCCGGTCAGAGGCCGCATGGCCGGTCAAACACAGCCTGGGAACTCCACAGAATGTCAAGAGCAAAAGCGGGTAGGGGATGTGGAGAGAGAGAGAGAGAGAGAGAGAGAAATAAAAGTGAAGTGTCATACATTAGTGATAGGGGTACGATAATATTTCATCCTTAAATTGTTTTGAGAGGCCACTGCCCGCGAGACAATGAATCAGACTGTCAAAGGTCTCCTGGCACTCCAGTCAAGATGGAAGAGATGGGTCTGGGGAGAACACATGGGGTGAAGGAAAGCACAGGATAGCGAGAAACTGGGGGAAAAAATGAGAGTGTGGGGGTGAGAGGGGTGAGGGGGGTGTTTGGAAGGGTGGGGAGTCGGTTGGTCGTCGGTGATGAGTGACCTGTCTCTCCGGCACAGTCACAGACACTCCATCATTTGACGCTTAATCAAAAGTGCCACCCCTTGGACTAGCGTGCCATCATCTCCACTGCTGCCTTGTGCACAGGTGCCTGGGAGAAGCATCTGATACTCTGAGCACCCATCATTTGTTTACCTTGCTGGAGATGTCGTCCAGAGCTCCGAAAGGAATACATATTAGTCCCACTGTCAAAGGGAGATCATCATAATGTCCATGGTTGGGTTAGGGGATACACTGTGATCGATTAAAGAGTGAGCATCTCTCTCTCTGTCTCACACACACACACACACACACACACACCAACAAACAAACATAGACCAGGGCAGAGAGAGCGGCACACTAAACAAGCACACACTAAACACGCATGTGGGTTTTGTACCGGATCTGCTGGGTGCGGGTAGTGTGTTTAGCATCAAAGAGAATGGAGTGAAAAGAGCCCTTTGTAGGCTGCATGATGATGAAAGCCTGCAGGAGAAGGTCTGGCAGCCCTGCCTGTCTTCTCTTCTTTGCCTCTTCCGTGACCGCTCTGAAAGAAGGGAAAACAAAAAGAACAAAAAAACAGGGGAGAAGAGAGAGAGAGAGAGAGAGAGAGAGATAGAAAGAGGGGTTGAGACTTCAACTGCAATGCATACTAAAAGTCCTTTCATTTCTTCCTTGCTGGATCAATATGTCATGCATCAAATCTCTGAATGGCAATTACAATATGTCATGTTTCCTCATGTGAGTGGGAAAAAAAAATGTACAATTTAGAGAAAATCATGCCAAGGTAACTGCCTACCAGGTTCTGTGTGTTGCTCTCGTTATAAATCATGCACCTCAGCTCCCTGCCAAAAGTAATTAAGAGAGCAAAAACACACATATTAATAACGCCAGCGGCTCATTAGCCTATGTTAAAGGAGGCATTGGTTTGGCCGTGTGTGTGTGTGTGTTTGTAAGTGAGTGAGTGAGTGAGAGTGTGTGTGTACAGTATGTGTGAATGTCCGTTGTGTGTATATGTTCCTTTGAGTGTGCGCACAGTACGTGTGTGTGTGTGTATAGGTGGATGTTGGGTCTGTCCGGACATGAAGGATAGGGAACCACAGGGCACATGAAACTCAGGGAGGCATGGAGGTGTTGACAAGGATGCGAATGCTGTGCCGAAGCCATCAGTAATCTGGATGTATTGCTCAAGAGACCTTTCATTAAAGCCTTGCAGTAAGATGAAGGACCGTGTGTGTGTGTGTGTGTGTGTGTGTATGTGTATGTGAGTAAGTGCCTGTCTTAGAGAGGGATTCACATTCATGCTCATTTGTACTAGGCTTGCACCACTTAGGTCACAGTCACATACAGTCACATTCATTTACGTCCAGGAACTGAGTCAGGGAGCTAGGCATGCGCTCCGATCAGAATATTCAATGGTCGATCAGCGAACAGAGGGAGGGATGAAAGCAGCAACGTTCAAATGATGCATTCCCATCCATAACGTACGTCACAACCAGACGGCAGCGTTGGTTGAAGCACCATGGAGCGAACACGAACACGCTAGCGCTCAGACATTTAGCACGAAGCAAAATGATGATAGCATCAGGCTACATTTTTACAGGCATAAAATTGTTTCATTTTCAATGTAAACATTTTTTATGTTCATGTTCAAGTCTGAGGAATTCTCTGCTAAAGGCCTTTTCTATCCCCACACTTTTCTGATGAAGTTACAGTACACTCTCTGTATACATTCACACGTTTCTATTGAGCATATCACTAAGAAACAGTGGTAGGGAACACATCTGTAATGAGGAGTCAAGACATATGCCCCAGAATGACCTGGCTGGGAATAAACGCCTGGCTGTCCAGTTCTGAATGACTTGGAATAGTTCTACCGGCTTTATGGATGGATTTCCTAAATCGTCAATTAGTTTTAATGAACGTTTTAATTTTAATGAGCACTCCCAGTGCAGAGGCTGCCCAGTTAATTGTGTTCTTTCTTTCCTCTGTCATTACCCTCTGCTTTTGTCATGCTTGGCCAGTCCAATGTAATGTCAGTCCATCCACCACATGCCCTTCGGCTAGCATCTCTCTCTGGCTCTACGGTCTGGGGAAGACTAGCAAGACATTCTGCTCCTGCCCTACCCGCTCCCTGTGACACTGCACTGATTTAGAGGCTGCGTTTCATATCTCCCTCAGCATTTTATTATTAGTTCCTCCTTTGTTTCATATTAGAGGGATGATAGCATGATCTGAGCTTTAGGATTGTTATTATTATTATTATTATTTTTTTGCTTTATTCAAATGCTGGTTGTGATTTGTGGGCCTACAGCTCGTGCATCAATTAGATTATGTTTGAATGTCCTTCTCAAGAGGTTCAAAATGGGAAAAAGAGTTAGGATGGATGGGCAGACTGATAAAGCTTGTTTGCTATAAATCACACTAATGGTTTTAATTTTTCTAAGTGCTTGAGCCTGTCCGGCAGTAAAGCACTGCCCCTCCTAGGGAGTCGAGCACAGTGCCACCGGTCATTTGTCTGCATGAGACACACAAGAAGTTTGCCACCATAGTGGCACAGCTCCCTCCCTCTGACACAAACAGACACAGCCAGCCAGAAGTCACCGTTTACTAAGTCATCAAGGCGTTAGCCCACATCTCGTCGGTGGGTAAAGATAACTGCAAAGGCCACACTTTGTAGAGTCTCTAGTGACTAGATTTTCCTATGTCTATCGGGGCAACTAGACATGGAGCTGAATGAGCTGGACCTGTCCTGGACTGTCTGTTATCATGGGGACAACATGGGCCTGGATATGGATGCAGAAGGCTGAAGTAAAACCTAATGCCATACAGTTCACTGCTGTTTAAAAAGTGATATGTGCAACTTTGTTAAAGCAAAAGTATCTCTGGTAATTCTGGCAGAACCGGGTGAGAAACATCAATCATTTCAGAAAAACAGGACGTGAAACAATTAGTCTACTATATGATAGTTGAGACAAAAAAGAGGGGGAAAGCATATGATCAAAAGGAAGAAAAATCTCCTTTAGTAGTTTCAACTCATTATTGAGACACTGAGAACGTGTTGATGACAGGACAATAAACTGACACTGCTGAACAGACCAATTTGTCCTCATGTAAAAGTCACAAATTAACAAGTAAGCATTAGACACAGTGATGTGCTTTTTGGTCTATTTTTACAACACGACAATTTTAGCACCTCTGAAAATGAGATCAAAGCAGAATAAATGTGAGATCTTGCCAAGCCTGGACACGACAGCAGCAAATCTTCAAACGCCTTGTCTCATTTAGATCTTATCAGCATCCGCTCCCGTCCTTTGCGGAGATCTAATTGATATGGATTACATTTGGCATCACCCTGAGCTTGCGTTAAGTTAATGACAGCTCATATACTCCAAATCGTCAAGTGTCAACAACAACAAGATAGGGAGAAGGACAGGCAGAGAAGAGTTTGATGGGAAGGTGTGTGTGAGTGCTTGTGTGTATATGTGTGTGTGTGTGTGTGTGTGTGTGTGTGTGTGCATGTGTTTGTTTGTTTGGAGGGGAGGGGGTGAGAGGCAGAAAACAACAACTAATTAAGCTGTGACACTAATATGGTTTAGCACAAGGGGGATTAGCTTCGGCGAACGAAGGATGTGACAAGTTTGTTAATGACGGAGATGAACGCAAGTTTTGTGTTTATGCTTCAGGACCATTCGCATGTGCTCAGTGGCGGCTTCCCGGGTGTCGATAGGATTTACAGACATGCCTCAGCTGGCCACACCATAACTACAGGGCGCAGGAAGGATAAGATAACACATTGTAAGCCTGCAGTAAGGGGAAGCCTTCAAGCAGACTATGGGACTCAAAGAACGAGGATCTTTGTGTGTGTATATGTGTGTGTGTGTGTGGTGGCAGAGGTGACGAAATGAGAGGTTGGAAACCACACAGATAGGTGGGTGAGGAGACGAGAGCACCCCCCCCCCCCACAAACCACCACCATCCCCCTCCTCTCCCTCATCCTGCCGTGACGGCGTGACCCTGATCGCCTCACCTCCAGACGAATTTGCAAAAGCGTCAACCTCCATCAAACGTAACCTGCTGCCCGGCAATTATCTCCCAGCTACGGCGCTCGGTGCAGCTCCCGGGGTCAGCGCTGCCTGTCATCTGTTTCCCGTTTGCCCTCCTCCCCCCAGCTCCTCTTCCTTCCACCTCCTCCGTTAGCAGGGAAGGGTGGCGGTGAGTGCGTCTCTCCAATGGACCGATAATCACCCCTAGAAAGGCTGCAATCTGAGGGGTCAGTGCCCTCTGTCTGTGTGCTCAGAAACAGACGCGGCATCAGGGGCCAGACACCGGACCTCACCCCCTTCCGCCCTCCTCCTGCTGCATGGGGAAAAAAAACACTGGAGTTGACAATGGGAGAGACAGAGGACAGAATTGGGAAGAAAACAATGCAAGTGGGTGAGATAAAAGATGACTCACAAATTACTTTGCCTTCTTCTTTCAGTCTCTCTCTCTTTCTCTTTGTCTCTTTGTGTGTGTATCTGTTCACAGGTTTATTGTAATTTCCATCGATGACAACAAAAGCTGCCTTATACCTGTGGCAATTCTTTTTTTGTGGGGGCAAACAAATTTTAATTGGCTGTGGGAATTAATTTATTATTCTGTCATTATCCTCCTTGTCCTTGGATATGTCTGCCTTGTCATTGTGCAGAAGTACAGACAGGCACACGCGCACACACACACACACACACCTCATTGTTTCACAGCCACACTCTGCTGTGATCTCGTGGGCCCCACACATAAGTTTGCAATGGGGCCCGAAGGCTAAGGACTCATGTCATAGCATCCCGGGCACCTATTTTACCCGAGATGGGTACTGGAACAACAGATCATATTAGGCATGGCACACATCTCACAACTCTTCCAGTCCACAATAAGCTGGGGCGGGGTTTCTAAAAGTCTGTGTGTGTGTGTGTATGTGTGTGTGTTTCTGTGTGTCTGTCTGAAGCGTTATCAGTGCAGTCGGCAGCACTGATCTGTGTTTGCACACAGTCACTTTTATCCCTTTGTCACTTCCCTGACACTTCCATCCCTGCCAATGGAATCCATTGCTGTCGCTGTGGTGGTGCCAGGGACTTCCTGGTGACTCGTCTCTGAATGAATTTGATCCGGCTGATAGGCGGAAGGTGCTGCTGCAAGAGAGAGCTGAGTCTGGGAGTGGAGGTTTCATTGGGGGGGGGGGGGGGGGGGGGGGGGGGGGGGGGGGGGGGGGCTTTTTACTCAACACCCGCCTACACACTGGAGTCCAGAGAATCCAGTTCTCTGTGTGTAGGAGACACACACACACACACACACACACACACACAACCACGCATGGACATGCTTATGTAAGTCTTTGCATAATGAACTCATCTGGTGTCACGTTTTGGAAGGGGCCCTTGTAGTTCTCACCCACGCTTCACAGGGGTGGCGCAGCACAGTGACTAGGTGCAAGAACGCGGAAGCCAGGAAGAGCTGCGTCACCCTTGTAGTCGTCCCTGTAGCGCTGTGCCTCCCCTCCCATCTGTTCCTCTTCACATTGCATGAGCAGGCCTTCCTGCGGAGCCCCTCACATCTCTGTACTGTAACAGAGCCACCGAGTCACTCGGAGATCTATTATTTAGGGCTGTAATGGTCGGGCCCTACGGAGGGGCCGTGTCGCAAACACACAGGCGTCGCCTCCTCTTCCTCCTTAAGCCCCTCTTGACTTCTTGTAATTACCAAACAAAAACACCCACATCTTTCATCCTTTGATATTTTTCCTTCCTTTTTTCCCATTTGTCTGTTTTTTTTTTTTTTTGCCTTTCGCCTCCTCCGTGCAGCTGTTCTTTGACGGCAGTTGGTTTGGAAGATGGTAGTAATTAGGAGCCAATTACTCCACCTCTGGAGCCTTATTAACGATGTCGGGGAGTGGGCGCGGGGGCAGCAGGTTGTAATCCTCTCTGGAGCTGTGACAGGATAATGGTATGACCAGAACCGCTTTTTATCACCTCACTCGGCGTGCCACGCTCTGACAGATCTTGTGTGTGGCACTAACTTTGCTCGGGTGCCCAGAGTCTCCCCATGGCTCCTCTCCTACACCAATTCATCCTGAAGGGAAATATCGATCCACTTTCTCTGTGTTTGCAAATGGTTATCTGGAGAACAATGACGGACCTTTTTGTCGGTGGGAAGAGGAAAGCATGTGTTTTATGACCACAATTTTTCTTGACTGACTATTTCACTATAACACTCACAGTGGTTCTCAGAACACCCTTTATATCCCCCACCCCCCTCCTTTCTAGCGAGGCGTTTAGTCTTTTGCGTCTTTTTTTGTTGTTTGTCCTTTTGTCATTGTGAGACAATTTAATCCAATGAAAAGAAAACATGAAAGACCAAAGGATAAATACAGCACACATAGACGAGAAAAATCCAATTAAATAGTAGGCAAAACAGCCATTAAAGGCCCTAACGCTACTCACACACTCAAATATAAAGACAATGCTACATTTCATTGGTTCTTTTAGCCTCTCTCTTTTATTCTCTCTCTCTCTCTCTCCCTCTCTCTCTCTGTGTCTGAGCAGGCAAATTCTCTTTGAGGAAGACAAGGACATCCTCGGCCATTAGGACCAATCTGACTGCATCAAGAGAAAGGCACAGGGAGCGCTGGAGCGGATATTAGGAAATAATGGAGGCGAATAATGAAAAACAATGAAAACTGGCAGTCTGGCTAAAATGATGAACACTGAGGTGAGCAGTATCGGAGGGACACAGTGTGTGCCTGTGTGTGAGTGCATGTGTGTGTGGGGGGGGGGAGGGGGGCTGGTGGTGGTTAGGTTTTGCTAATTCAGTATTTTGCCAACTAAATATGTAATAAAGAAAGAATGGGCGACAGAAATGTTAAAAAAGGAAAGCTGGAGTTATATAAAATAATTCCCCTTGTTACCTCAGATTGGACTGTAATGGTGGTTCACTGTGCTTACCCTGGTTCTAATTTAAGATCCAATCTGCAGCGCTTCAGCGTATGATAGCACATCTGATTTGAGTCAGCAAGGAATCTGAATACCAAATGGGCCGGCAGGCAGTCTAGCACTCTGGCTTCAAATATCAGCCATGGAGGGACTGTTTGCACAGGAGATCCTTCCTCTCCTTCCATCTCAATTTCTCTCCTTCTCTCTCTCTCTCTCTCTTTCGTTCCCCTGTGCAGAGCAACACTCACACATCTCCACTTCTCCCATCGCTCTCTCTCTCTTTATTCCCTTCTTCTCTCCTGCGTGTCATAAACAGGAGGGAGCTAAGATGACAGGCTAAATCTCCGATTTCCTTATTGCGGAGAAGGTGAAAGCGTCAGTGGTGGATGGTGGGTGACGGTGTTGGTGGTGGTGGTGGCGTGACAGCAGAACGGAAGCCTGCTGGTTAAAGGCAGAGGTTAAGGACGTGTCGCAGAAGTGTCGATATCACTGGAGCAATTACGGCTATATAAATGGCCCCTCCATCACTCCACATCAGAAGCTCCATCAATCAGCCGCCTCACTCAGGCCCTTAGCCTGTCACCCTCCTCTCCATCTGCCATCTGTACCTTTCAGCTTCACCCCCGAAATTGATAATCCGATTCCGACCTAACCAGGTTAGCCTCTCCATCAGGCAGAGGTGAGGAGAACACTCCCATGTTTCCCGTAACCCGACTGGCGCGTAACCCACCTACAGAGATCTAGTTTGTGTTTACAAGACTGAAAAATGGTGCCGTATGCAGGCCTCTCATAGTGTTTGCATAGAGACAGAGGATCCTCAGGTCCTCATTAAAGGCTTGGAGACTCTTGTCACAGCATAACAAAGACAGGCAGAGAGGCTGAGACAGCCAGACAGGAAGAAATCACATTTTCTCATAACGTCCTCCCATGCTTGCCATTTCAAGTGAATGGGTCATCAATACTAACCCACCGATAAAATGAATGATCTCCGGAATCTCGCATTTATCTAACTCTTATGTATATTGCCAATGTCATATGAAAAGAAAAAAAGCTCTCATTTTGAAATAGAAAAAGATTATGTTAAGGTCAAATACCAGGAATATCTATTGTATGAATGTTCAAGCTGAGGAAAAATATTTAAAAAAGAAAAGAAAAATATAACCTTTGTGATTAAAAACCTTGCTTTTAAACATGCTGAAGAATTTCCCTCCATTTCCTCAACAATTTCTTAAACTTCTATTTATGTTTTTAATACATATATTGGCCTCACAACAATTTATGTTCTTTTTCCCTTTTTTGATCTTTCTATCTAACTGTCTAGCTAAAAAAAAATTCTGAGCATTCTGAGCAAAGCATTAAGTCGTGATATCCATCCATAGATCAGACCATACAGTAGGTGAAGGAAATCCAACAGACAGCCCTGTGGATACTGGTGTCTAAGAGGTGCATAAGCTCTGATGTGAGACTGCTGTTCTGTTAATCTCCTGCTATTCTCCCACTCCCTCACTCAGACTTGAACTCAGAGAACCCAGGTTTGTCTGTGTCAAAATAACTTTATCATTTTGATAGGAGGGTAGGGTTTAAGAGTACTTTTCAAGACATTTTTAAACAAGAAAAACAACAACAACAACACCATCACCACCACCAACAACAACAATAAAAATCATTTTAGTGCTGTTGCTGAGGTCAGAATTTAGGCATGGACATGAGTTTGTGTTCTCTGGCTACTTCCTTCTCCTGGGAAAAAAAGTCATCTTGAGCCTAACCCTCTGGCCCCACCATTGAGGAGCTCTAGTCATAAGTATGAATCTTTTATCCTCCTCTTTTTCACTCCTTAATTTCATCTCAGATAGGATTATTTTGGTCTTGAAGAGGGCTGAATTCTTCCAGTAATTATTTTAAAAAATACATAAGATATAAATTAATAATTGCTGTCATTTTCTCACCAGGCTTGTATCTCATTTTTAATCTCCCATTTTTTTCTCTCCCTTTTGGTGACTTGGATGTGGTTTTAACTAAAAATACCAATGAAAGACAATAGAAAGGTGAGGTTGTTTTTGTGCTGAGATGGCTAACAACTAAAGCCCTTTATAGTTGTGCCATAGGCCCAACTAGCTTTAGCCAAGCCTGGCTAATGAGCATACAGTCTGAGTAAGGGTCAGTGGATCAAAATGGTTAATGTCCTATTAGAGGCAGGCCAATGGCTTCAGGTGAAGGCAATGCTTACTAGAGAATTTCTCTGCCATGAAAACAAATGAAGGTATTAGCAGTAAGCACCACTGCTACAAACACGGGGAAACAGGCTTCCCTCTGCACCCATTCTCTTGTTCGCCAGTCAAATATAGCACTACACAACCACTTCCAGTGCCCGTGGCCTACAAATGTGCATGTTATAAAAAAAAGAAATGTAACGGCATTGCTCATAATGTGTTTCTCTCTCTCTCTCTCTACTTTTTGATTTTAATAGAGCCTTTTTAAAATAATTGTGTAAGTGTATGTAGGTGTGTGGGTGTATATGTTTTTTTTTTTTTTAAATGAATGCCCTGAAGTTGTATTAGTGCTATAGTGCCAGTGAAAAAAATAATAATACACCTTTAGTCAATTATCATATTCGTTGATATCTCCTGCCCAAATGGCATTGCTCTGATGATGGAATTAATGCCAGCCTCACTCATTTGACTCTTCCAGTGTTCTTCCAGTGCTAGGAGATATCACGCCCAGAGCCCCAGGACTCTGCAGCAGCCTGGCACAACCAGTTTTCATTTTCACCACAACAGGACCAGTGTGCTCTTACTCAACTGTACACCTCATGCCAGTGGAGCTAGAATTGGACTGGTTTCAGCGAGCCGGTACAGGTTTATGCAGTAGCTCAGAAGCAATCCTTACATGAGGAAATTATTTTTTTGGGGAAAAGAATCTGCTTTACTGTATGTCCAATGAGTACGAATTATGTGTTAAGCTGTTTGGTCTCTAAAGTCTTAAAGTCATTTTCAATTTACAATCTGCCTGTTCAGATTATGTCTCACTCAGTGTAGCCATCCTGGAAAGTGTTTATCCTCATGTTTGCAATGAATATCAGTTGAAATGCTGCATCCTGTCCTTGCAGGAGATTTACAATATGCTTCTAAAGAAGCAGAAAGAAGTACAATTTATCTCAAAAGAATACAGATTTCCACAAAATTCTTCTTCAGCACACACTTAACCTATTAGCTCATTTCAGTTTACTACAAAATCACACAGTACACACAACACATAAATAAATTGACTTCTAGACCGTGAAAGCCAATGATACTGAAAGGCTTTGAAAAGAAATGTCCATTAGGTGGGTGTTAATAGCATTGGGAAGGAGGCGCTGCATCTAATATAAGAGAGCACCTGGTTATCAAGGCAGCTTCTGATGCCTAGTGCTGCAACTGGCTCCATTAATGCATGTTTAAGTACCAAAAGTTGCCCTCTCTCTATGTTGGCTCTCCCCCACAGTGGAGAGCCCATCTGTTGCTCCACAATAATCAACACTATTCTCTACCTTGACAGTTCAGGAGTCATTTGGTGCAAACAACATTAGAGATCCTTCTTTTCCTCAGCTTCATTATTGTTATTTATATCGAGTGTTTGAGTGTGTGTGTGTGTGTGTGTGTGTGTGTGTGTGTGTGTGAATTGGTTGTTCGGGGCTGCTACCAACCACTCCGAAGCTCAAGTAGTGGAGAATGGGTAGAGAGCATCTGCCCGTGTGAGGAGCTGTGATGGAGATATAATGATTTATATTGTGATCTCGGCTCCAGATGTTTAACGGGCCCTCCCCATTGCTGAGGGGACCTCGGTGTTGTGTTAGGCATGCTGGCTCTGCATATGCCTGGCTTGTTTCCTCTTTATTTTTTCACTCCAGGAGTTTGATGCTTCACCACTCAAACAGTGCAGAGGGAAGGACGGCCTCCACCAGGACCACAGCCAACCCTTCAACAGCCAGCGTGCACCAGGACATGCATAGTCTTTAACATTTTATAGAGGTATAGAGGATCCTGTGTCCTCTCTTACTCCACACTCTGCAGACCTCAAAGCAGACCCTGTTTTTAATTTAATGAACACCACTACTCACACTACTTAATTAGTCCACACTAATTAAAAGATCTAAAGTCTAAAGCATACCAGTTCAGAGAGCAATGCGAAGCATTTCCGAATTCAACAGTTTAGTTTGCCTCACACACTGCAGGCAGCAAATATGAAGTAGTAGCCTTTATAAATATAAAAATAAAGTAGTACGCCAGTGGCTTGTATAAGAACTGACAAAATAAACGTTAATCATAATCAGCAGGTAGTGGCAGAAGAGACTGAAGCTGATGTGAAGGGCTGTATTGAAAACAATGGATTGGAGTTCAGTTTTCAGGTTTCTGAAACAAAAAAATGAGAAAGGTTTCATAAGAGTGTGTGTGTGTGTGTGTGGTGTTAAGTGTGCAGTGTGTGTGTGTGTGTGTGTGTGTGCATATATGAGAGTGCAGGCAAACATCATCAACCATTATGGTTTAAGAGAGCATTATGGCAATTTTGAAAGAAATGTAAGATTAATTTAAAAGCACATACTGTAGGATAACATTTCATGTTCTCTTAAAGTAATTTACCAGCTTCATACTGTAGTCACTTCAATCGTTAAATAGTTTATTACAGGGTAAATGAAGGCCCTCTGAGACACTTTCAACAATTATTAGAGTACAACCTGCAAACTAATGTCAAACGAAGGAAAGATTGAATAAAAACCAAACCCATGTTTATTAGCTTGTTAGTCAACAAAACGGACAAATGCACATGTATTGGTGAGAATTTATAACACTGTTGGTTCTCCTTCATTCGTCCCTTCCGACACACAATTGAGATACCCCAGTTGCACGCGAGCTGAGCATAACTAAAACCAACCCTTTTGAAAAAAGGGAGCATGCAACTTTGCAGCTGCCTGCAGCTCGCGCCCTCACGAGCTCTAAAAAGGCAGCCCATATAAAAGTTGCAAGCACACTAAGCACTAAACTTATTTTCGCACAGCGGAATCTGAGTATTTCGCTGTACGCTCTAGCTAACTTATTCCAACCCTTCCAACCAAACAGCCATTAAGGCTACTACTTCGAGATAAAATATTTAGGATTCGCTTCACTTACCGTGAGGCTTACGCCAGTAAATCCACGGCAAACCGTCTTCGGTGCCCCAGGATTACGCAATGTCGTCGGTGAAGCGGTGTGCGAGTTACCTCCGGGCCATGCCGCACGAAGATTCTCACAGGAAAGACTGCAAGAAATGCTGTTGGTTCGGCGATGGAGGATTCTTCCACTGAGCTAGCTCCCTAAGCTAGCTCCTCACTATCTGCAGCTAGCCAGCTAGCTCCACTCAGGCTAGATTACCTGTGGCTCAGGCCCCGGCTTCCTTCTTCTTCCCCGCTAGCCTCTCATGTGGTTCAGGCCCCCGAGTTGCTAGCATCCCGGTGGCTAGCAGGCCTTGTGGTTTTAGCCCCTTAGCCTTAGCCGCTCCTCTGCTCCTCCGTAGCTCTCTCCTGCAGACTCTGACGAGATGAAACCTTGGTAGATGCTCACCGTTCGAAGACGACGATGCCTACCGTTCTATAACGTCGACGGAGATTCCTCGCCAATTCAACCCAGCTACGGTGACTAGCGTGCTCTCAAAGGCAGCTTCTGTAGCTCCTGTCTGTGTCCCTTGTCACAGCGTGGTGGAGCTCAGCTCGCCCTCATGTTTGACACAAACACAGCGCACTCTCTACACGGCTTAGCCACCGTTAATGAGCCCCAGTGCATGCACTCTATACACTGGTGGACGTTTTTTCAGACGGTTGATGAAACAACTTGTTTATCTCCCAGTTCAGCCCGTCCGTTGGCATGTTTACTTAGCTGTAGCCGTCATTGAATGGGGCTTCCATTGACTTGAAAATTGAACTGACAAATAGAATTCTCGGTAGCTCAGTGGTAACGATGAGGGACTGGCAATCCGGCTATGTCGTCTCAACGAGGGTTCAAAAACGGATTCCTCTAACCAATAGATGAATTTTTCGTCCAATTGTCACTCCGATTGAGCCACTCAAATGAGAGCGGGTGTGATGTCTTAGGTATCCGGATGCAGTGGTTGAGCGGATCCGTTATCCCCTACTGCTCAAGAGTCCTGGGTTCAAATCCCGTCGTGTTCATGATAACGGTTATGATGAACAGCTTGTGCAAATACTTTGAGTTGTGTTTTCTCAAGCTCTAGATTCTCCTTCGAGCCATAAGCTGGCGTTTTGTGCTTAAATAGCCCTAATGCCACCTCTGTTGTTTTTTATCTTGCTCTCACCGAAGGTGTAGCTGTGTTAATGTGGTTGAATGCATTAGCATCTGCTTATTATGGGTAAAAACTCACCGTGGGCTGAGAGTGGAATTCTTACTCCTTTGAAATGCAGTTCTAGAAGGAGTTCGACATGCGCTGTCCAGTAAGTAGACTGTGCAGCCTACGGCGAGCCTGGCTCTCTTCCGGATTGGACCCAAGGGCCGTCCTGTGTGCCTACTGCCCCCTGGTGGTCCTGAGGCTATGTGCTCTCAGGCCTTTTCCCCCTGCGCCAATCAGACATCTGGTCCAGTGTGTCACCGAGGGGGACTTCGGAACCACTCCGCAGCCTGTTAGCACTGGCCGTGTGCATAATGTACAGCTGAATGGGGGAGGAGAGTGTTCTGTTTAGGCATCTGGATGTCGCCTTAAGCGCGCCTCCAGCCCTACAGAGTCACCTTCGCTGCGTCTCGCGTGCCTCTGCTCCGCCCACCTGCTTGGTGGAGGCTGGCTCGGGGGCAGACAGAACCCCCCAACCTCCCCCAACCCCCGCACTCACGCCCAGCCCGTTGGACATGCACACGGTTGGGCGATGGATGTGGATGCTACCCACAGGCTGTCACCTCAGATGCGCCGCCAGCCTTGTGGAGGCACTTCCGCCGTTGCTTGCGGGCCCCAACCGTTGGCTCTCACCCAGCCTGTGCCTTCAAGCGGCCCGGCGTGGGACATGCGCATGGTTGGGCGATGGATGTGGACACTACCCACAGGTATATGACTGTCGCCTCAGATGCGCCGCCAGCCTTGTGGAGGCACTCCCGCCCCCACCCCCCTGCGCTCACAACCAGCCTGTGCCTGCAAGCGGCCCGGTGTTGGGCATGCGCACAGCTGGGCGGTAGATGTGGATACTACCCACAGGCACATGGCTGGCGCCTCAGATGCGCCGCCAGCCTTGTGGAGGCACCCCCGCCGTTGCTTGTGGGCCCCAACCATTGGCTCTCACCCAGCCTGTGCCTGCATGCGGCCTGGCAAGGAATGTGCGCTAGGGTTGGGTATCGAAATCCGGTTCCATCTTGGAACCGGTTTTAACTTGTCAATTCCATCGACATCGTACGTCATTTTTGTTAACGATTCCCTTAACAATTCCCTCAGCCTGCCCTGCATGACGTCAGATATTATCAAGATGTCTATTAGGACTCCCAGTCTAGTGTGCTAGAGTGTTAGTCAGTTCATAAATTTAAGGATGTAGCCTGGCTACGTTATCCACCTGTAAGCAGCTTAGATAAGATTTAAAGTTTGCCAGTTTCCCGGTTTCGTTCGTGAGAAATGTACGCGCAGTTTTTCTGTTTCAGTAAAAGCCAGACCGCTAGTTCTTGTCTGAGTTGTATGTGTTTCCCTAAATTTCCCCACTAATGTAAATTAAGGGTCATTTGAGTGATTACACTAACTGTCGCAGTTGCAGAAAGTAACGTTAGCCTAAGACCAGACTAGACCATTTTGTTGGTAAAGTTCACTTTCTACATGAACTAGCTGCTAGTTCAGTTCATAGTTCAAAAATTTAGAAACGAACATGTTCACAGTATCATTCATCAGGCAGTAATATAATGTTAGTATGTTTAGTTCACGTCCACCAAAATTATAAACACGTTCATTAATTGTCATTCAATGAATGCTGCCCTCAGGCGCAACACTGCGGTCTGCAATCTGCCTACCGCTAGGCTTTCGGCAGCTGATATTGTCAGGCAAGAAAGCAGTGGCAGCGATTGATGACTGATGTTCTACAGGACGGTAAACGGTGAATAAACAGCACGAGTTTTAAACACAGACCTTTTCTCATAGCGAACTTTTTGTTTTTAATGTAACTTTGGCAAGCCCTAATAATATTTTCCACTGAAAATATCCTAATGCCAGCAATATGTTAAAACATGATGTGTCCGTGAAGCATGGGATTAAGCTCCAAGAGTGTCATGTTTTCGACAGTCTGAGAGGGGTGCTAACGTTGCAGGTCAAACAAGCTCCACTGTGACCTCCGTTGACGATGGTAATGCTCAAATTAAATGTCATGCATTAGACTAGCACATTATCGCTTTGCAACTGCGAGCATGCTTTTACACTACCTCTTGTCAAGTTCAGTATGTTTGTATCAAGTATGTTCAGTCTTGTGCAGAAAATAATTTTGAGAAAAAATAAATGTTTGCTTTTGTTGCAAAAGACTGTGTAGAACTACTTTATTAGCACCCACAGATTTGTTTGGGAATCGATAAGAGAATTGATTAGGAATTGGATTGATAGGCAGAATCGATAATGCCATCGATATTGATAAAAACTTATCAATACCCATCCCTAATGTGCGCATGCCATGCAGCTGGGCGGTGGATGCAGGCGCTCCCTGCGGGTACTGGCTGTCACCTCAGTCCTCGGGTTGCGTGCTACAGGCCTCACCTCAGGAGCTCAGCAGGGCGACAGTGTCGCGCTGCAGATTGCTACCTTACCTCTCCCACAGAGCAGTCCTGATTGTCAGGCTTGGACTGTTGCTCCAGCTCACGGCGACCTGCGGCCTGTGAGTAGAGCCGACATCAGAGCGTCATAGGCATCATGAGTAGGCCCAATGCTTCTCCGCTTTGCCTTCGAAGACGGAGCATACGAATGCGCAGCCCTCCCGTTCGACCTCTCTCTGTCTCCCCGTTGCCTCATGAAGTGCGTTGGTACAACCTTCACTCTCCCCCCTAAGAGACTGATAGGCGTAGGGGGGCATCTGTGACACTTCAGACTTGGAACAGAGGTCACGACAGGTCTGTGCCCCAGGCTTGTGGTCGGCTGTTCGCTGCCAGCTGCGCCACACCGCACCTGCAACAGTAGCGCCCGGTGTGGAGGGACATGTCCTCATGCTTGCGTCGGACTTGCCCTGTTAGAGTGTCCAGTGAAATGTGGGAATTGTTTAACTACTGGAGGCGCCCGTCTTCCTTGTGCGCAGCAGTGCTTAGGTGCGTTCTCGCCAGGCAGTGGTTACCACGGTCGTGTCTAACACGGCTGGACCATGGGCTCAGGCCGCTCAGCCAGATGGCTTCTGGCCCTCCCAGGGCTGGTCCGCGGGCCTGGCCTCACTGCTGGATGGTCAGCCGTTGTCGCTACCGCAGAGACGAGACCTGCTCTCCCAGGGTTGATATAGCATCCCCGCCCCGAAGCCTGTCAGCTAGCTCCTGAACAGGGCAAACTGTTGGGACAGGGTCGTTTCATCTGTGATTGGCTAGGTCCAGAGTGCTATGGCCCGGAAGAGCTATGCACTCTGTAATGGCATGCTTCAGGTCTTAAGGTCAGCTTCACAAAGGATGGCAGGCGTTTGAACCACCGGCGGGTAGGTCGGCTTGTCCCTGGGACCTCTCAGTAGTGCTCTGGGGTCTGGCAGGCGCCCCCCTTGAGCCGTTAGGCTCGTTCGCTCTACAGTTGCTCTCTCTGGAGACTGCGTTCTTACTTGCCTTAACCTCAATTAAGCGTATGGGCGTTTGTTGGAGTTTGCTGTGGCTGACTCAAGGGTCACCCTCTGCCCGAACCCGTTCCGTCTTCCTGTAGTCTTCTCCTGAAGCGTTCGCTCCAGGTTCATCAGTCTGAGTGCCCTTGCCCATGATGCGCCAAACGAGTCTACACAGTTCTCACTCTGCCTGAGGAGACCGTACGTTGTCAGATACCGGTCATGCCTCCGGGGCCTCTGATAACAGTTTTGTCAGGTTTACGCGCTAGGCGTGACTGGCGCGGGTGTCGCGGGGAGTGTGATCCGCTCCTCGCCGGTAGCTGCCTGTTACTTGACTCTACGACTCCCTCATGTGAGTGGAAGCTCCTTGAGGTTGGTTGGTCGCCCGGTCTGGATGTTTCGGGCGAAAAGAAGGGGGTGCTTAGTGTGCTTGCAACTTTTTAATGGGCTGCCTTTTTAGAGCTCGTGAGTGCGCGAGCTGCAGGCAGCTGCAAAGTTGCATGCTCCCTTTTTTCAAAAGGGTTGGTTTTAGTTATGCTCAGCTCGCGTGCAACTGGGGTTGCGATATCTCAATTGTGTGTCGTCGGGACTCTTCGGAGAACCGAAGCTACGAAAGTAGCGAGACATTTTTTTTTTTTTTTCAGATTGCTGAAGCCAAAAAATGGCAGGCTTGCCTGCTTTGACTTTAAAATGAAACAACACTGACATTTAAAACATCTCTCATTGGGACACATATGGTCCCCAAATTCAAATATGTTAACACTCCTCATGAAGCGAAAACCTCTAAGCTGCGAAATATGTGATGGATTGCGGAGGAAAAACCTGCACTGACAGGAAAATGGGAAAATAAACCTTTTCAATCACAAATATATAAATAACAAGGCTCCTCAACCCTCATTCAAACAGGGTAATTATGGCTCCTGGTGAATTCAGAGCGACTCGCTATTATTTGTCCTGGACACCCTGACCTGGAAAATGTTGCATTCCTCCTGGGTGTGTTAGGTGTCATTGTGGCCGAGCTGTCAGCTCATAAGGCAATAAATGACCCAATCAGTGGTCGTCTCCAGCAGCAGAGTCAGTGAGTCTGTGACAACATTAGCGGGTGTAAGATATCAACTGTGCCATGTGAATAAGTAGCCAAGGTAGCAAGGAATTCTAGAATTGATACATTTGTAATGTTAGGACTGCGTCATTTGCCAACTTTCCAAAAACTGCTACTGCGTCAGGTGGTATCAGAACCAATACAACAATGACAATGTCCTTTAATGATGTATGAAAAGGTAATTTATTTAATCATTTTTATCCTCTGTGCCTTTCATACATCCATAAATATCCAGGCATATTTATACACAGCTTGTTTTAAACATGATTTAGGAAGCTTTCAGAATAGGATAGAACAATCAGAGATACACAAACTATGAATAATACACTAAGTTGTTTCATTTATTATTTTGTCATTTTGTCATTTTTTTTTAAATATGAATATGTGTAAACCTGTGAAGAGTGTCTCCTGCTACTCAATGCTGTTATGCAATATTTACCATCATCATTTATTGACTAGAAAGTAGGTGACTAGAGAGTAGCCCAAGAAGCAGCCTAGAACAGGTCGGAGAGGAGAGTAAGCGACTGGTTCTATGATATGCGTCATGGTTCCACAAGCCCCTTGCATTTTGTGTGTACGTTATTAGATAACATTGATCCACAATTTGATGTTATGGTTTCATCTGTTAGAAGTTAAGTTTGTGTAAAAAAAAAAAAAAACTTCTGTGTGGGTTCTCACTGAAATCTCCCTTGATATCTCTGAAGCACCCTTCTGAGAAGATGATGGCCTCCTTGAAGGACATTTACATTTGTGCTTATAGACATGTTTATCCAAAGCAACTTACAGTATAGTACTACATTTATCAACAGTCTGCCTTTAGAAGTGGCAATTGGGATTTGAACCCACAATTTCCAAGCCCCTGGCATGCTAGAAAGGTTTACGCTATTCCTTGAGTGTAAACATGGCCAATTTATGAGTGACATAGAGGACATCTGTTCATACAGCACTCGTACATCTAGCTTAGAGACGACGATAAGGTCTCGTACTGACAGGTAGATCTTTGCAGAAATTATTTCTGTGCATGCAAGGTTGTCAGAGGTTTTTATGCAGATACACACACACACACACACATACACAGAAACACATGCTCACCTGTGTGTACACATCTACACACACACACACTGTTGTAGGTGAAGGACTAATGAGAGAATCTTATCCCAATGTTAAGGCCCTGCTCCTCCCATGGGCAGGTGAGGATTGGGTGAGGGGTGAAAAGATCACATTAATTAAATTAATTCTTCTCCCTCTATTTATCCAAAGTGTTACCTCCATTTAAGCAATGGTATAACTTCACATTTATAAAAATGAAGACTTGACCCCAGCAACACAACCCTTGTCATGCCCGTCTGTCCTGAGCAATGTACTGACCAGACACTGGAATGGCACCTGGTGAAGAGTAGCTTTGTGGTGTTCTGCTGGCGACAGATCTCTGGGGCCACAGTTTAAGGCCAGCATTCAAGCTTCTTACCTTGGCAGGAGCAGATAGTCTACTGCAAGCAGCCTTGACTCATCTTCCTCTGGGCTTTAGCCATGCTATAGTTATAGTCGAGGTCAATAAATACTAACAAGGCCACAATAGGAGGATGGCCATTGAAATACACTGAAGAAAGCTTCTGGTTTTTGGATATTTGGTTTGGTTGAGTAAAGAGAGAGGGCTCCACAAATAATGGTTATGGGGCCAGAGGTTTTGTGCTTATTCTGAGTAAATATTTTTGCACACATGGCTTTTGATAAATAATTTATGAAAAGGGCATTGGAATCAACCACAAACTCTCATATTTTTGAATAAAACTCAAACAAAAACATGCTAGAAAGAGAGGCCAACATCTCTGTTGCTAGGCAATGTCAAATATGATTGTTGACACATTATATAATCAATTACATAAATATAGTACTTTCAAGCTTCGATAGACAATAGATTACTGAAACTGATTTTTTTAATATTCTCTTATCTTTTATGTATTCTGAATTGTATAATTAAAACCAGTTGTCTGGGAGAAGCAAAAAAAAATAAAAAAAGCAGCATCAGCATCAACTGATTCTGTAACTTTGCTACAGCTTCTGGCCCTAATGATGCACCTCACCAGCACTCTTTAACCCTCTCTAACAGCAAACAATGGGGAAAAAAAAGTTTCTGTGGAAGTGTGGACAATTACCTGTCATCCCCCTACAGTATGTGCTGGTACTGATGGTGTACGTACACACACACACACACACACACACACACAGGCATACAAACATGTTCTTTCTCTCACACACACATTCAGAGATACTCACACAGACTCTAATTGGGTGAGTTTTGAGCAGGGTAAGGCAAGTTCTGCGGGCAGCCGCGACAGGTGTTGACAGTGGCTGCAGGTGTGCGTGTCGAACTCGGGAGCCCCAGCGTGTAGAGCAAGTTTAGATTCAATAACAGGTGGAGGAGCCCCACCAGGAGGAGCGGGCAGAGAGAGGCACTGTCACTGAAGGGGCAGCACTGATCCCCGGGGTCTCGCTTGTACCAAGTCCAGCTTTAATTAGCCTAGCGCCTTGAGCAAACGCGCTGGCAGGACACGCAGGGAACCAGGAAACTCCCAGCGGGGAACCTGCTTTCCGCAAGTCGGACAGAGATTTGCCCACATTCCCTTCCCTCTCTCTTTTATGCCAAAATACGCTTAGCACCTCACTTGAGACGTTCACTGATGGCACACTGAAATTATTACAGCAACCAGTCACTTACGGTGTTCAATTTCTTTAACACTATTCCTTGTGTGTGTGTGTGTTTGTGTGTGTGTGTGTGTCTGGGGGACAAAAGTGGTCCAGTTTTGTGGAGTCACTTGGGGCCAAGTGGATAGAAGCAGGTTTCAAAATGAGGCCTATCATGGGGAGAGAAAAATGAAGAGAATATTCAAAGCATCTCCTCTGCTCCAGTCTGACAGCAGTTGAAAGCATATGTGCTGGCCTGGCTGATGGGCAGGCTTCTTACTGGCACCAGACCCGGTCCGGCTGAGCTGTGTTGCCAGTGGTTAAGTGGGCATTTCCCTAATGCCCATATGGTGGTGCGGGAGAGAGAAAGACACAAAACTGGCTCCTCACAAAGTGGACAAAATCTGTTCCCTATTACCTCCAGTTACCAGTGTAACATTTGGAGTTTCAGAAGCACACAAACAGATGCTAAGGCAACCATCAGCACTTCTTGCTAATGTCCACAAGAGAAGATGGGAGAGCAAGTCTTAAATGCCTGCTTGCACAAAATGTTGTTTCTCTCAGTGTCAGCCAGTTCCAAATACAGTGCACATTATTATACACATCAACATTTTCTAATCTAAGTTATCAATAAAGTAACTCACCTGGCTTGATCAAATGAGACCCCAGACAATGACTGACAGTAGGTTAGTAGGTCTGGAGACACGTGGATGACAATTCATACGAAGTAAAACGGAAGCATTAAACTGAACTCACAATCACAGGGAAACTAAAGAAGACAGCTACTGTATGCCAGAGAGAAGTTGTGATTGAAGTGGATGTTTTTGGGCTCTTGTCCAGAGAGGCCTCCAGGGCACATTTTAAATTTGCACACACTGTCTCTGCATTGGTTGTCACAGAAATGACTAACAGGACAGTGTCTATATGCAGTAAATCTCAATAACTTGTAGCATTTCTACAGCAGTAGTAGCTCCAGCAGAACTACAGCTAGCCTATGATTACTAATACTAGTATTACTGCTACTATTGCATCTTATAAAGTAGCAGTAGCAGAAAAATAATGGCATTTTGGGTTCCTGTGTTAATCTATATCATCAAAACAACACAATGGGGACAGCCCAGACTGGATTTTATATCCCATTGGGAACATCGCACGTTAAATCAAAAGACCATTCCATCTTCGCTCTGCACATGTGTGGGTAATTGGTCTGACTGATGATGTGTTTTCTGCTGCATACAGTGTCATGTTCCCTCTGCACAAATGACATCCAGCCCCCATATATCCCTTCTGCAGTTTCTCCTCTTTCATGCCTTTTTTAATTGCTTCCTTTCTTTCCAACCATAAAGTGTGCTTAGAAGGAAAAAAGTCAAAGAGTGGAATCATCTAAAAAGGAAAGTAGCCTCATTATAATCTTTTGTTCTTTTTAATCAGTACCTGATAATTACGGGAATGCATCCTTGGCCAGGCTTACTGGCAGGAGAACCATTTTTGGAGAAACGTTCAAAGAAGCTAGGTAAGTTAGTAAGTAAGTGTAAGTAAGTAAGTGTCCTATATATATATTATGGAAGGCCAAACAGGAAATATTGAATGAAACTTGATATATATTGAATGAAACCAGATATATATGGAATGAAACTTGATATATATTGAATGAAACCAGATATATATGGAATGAAATTTGATATATATTGAATGAAACCTGATATATATGGAATGAAACCTGATATATATTGAATGAAACCAGATATATATGGAATGAAACTTGATATTAATTGAATGAAACCAGATATATATGGAATGAAACTTGATATATATTGAATGAAACCTGATATTTATGGAATGAAACCCGATATATATAGAATGAAAGCAGATATATATGGAATGAAAGCTGATATATATATGGAATGGAACCCATATAATGGAATGAAATCGCATAATTCACTGTGTAATTCTGGTAAAATCCCTTGTTGATGAATAGAGTATAGCATTTCTGCCAACAAAAAAAAAAAAAGTTACATCGTCTTTGGATTTTTTTTTGTGAACAATTTCTATTTTGCTCCAATTGTCCGTAAAAAATATATATTTTTAAGAACGCGGCGTGTACGCAAAGTACCAAAACGATATTGAATGAAAAATGCGATATATATACAATGGACGTGAAATTTCGAGCTGGCACTGCTTTGGTCAACATTACTGGGTCTCCTCTGTATGACGCAATGATGAACGAGTACACAGGTCAAACATAGCAAGTCAAGCACGGAAATAGTCTCTCGTAATATTTCATCAGTAGATTATTTAAATTGTCTGTCGTCTGGCGTTCATTCTGGACAAACGCCTCAGATTATATGATGGTGCTGGCAATTGATGTGGACTTTGCATGCTACTGACGGTCGGCCTGAAATAGCTGTCTTGTAGGCCTATGTAGACACTAGCCTCAAGGCGTGGATCGTTTGGTGCTCTCCTTTGCACACCCCTGCTGAGAATTTAACGTACTTCATCATCAACTTTCAATTCCATTATGGGCAGGGGCGACATTGTTGCTACATTCTTGAGCAATTGAGAAAGTCGTCGTTGTTGAAGAGAGACTACTATTTCCCATCTTTTACTTGCCATGTTTGACCTTCGTAATCATTCGTACAGAGAGACCCAGTGAGCTATATAGGCCTATTCTACCTGCTTCCATTCTATACATATATATAAGTTTCATTCCATAAATATCTGGTTTCATTAAATATATATCAAGTTTCATTCCATAAATATCTGGTTTCATTCAATAAATATCAAGTTTCATTCCATATATATCTGGTTTCATTCAATATATATCAAGTTTCATTCCATAAATATCTGGTTTCATTCAATATATATCAAGTTTAATTCCATATATATCTGGTTTCATTCAATATATATCAGGTTTCAATCCATATATATATATCAAGTTTCATTCCATAAATATCTGGTTTCATTCCACATATATCAAGTTTCATTCCATATATATATCTGGTTTCATTTAATATATATATATCAAATTTCGTTCCATAAATATCAGGTTTCATTCCATAAATATCTGGTTTCATTCAATAAATAGGCTATCAAGTTTCATTCCATATATATCTGGTTTCATTCAATATATATCAGGTTTCATTCCATAAATATCTGGTTTCATTCAATATATATCGGTTTCATTCCATAAATATCTGGTTTCATTCAATATATATC